>ML791862.1:99901-145836 GCA_009831015.1 Picea engelmannii
TCTTGGTCTGCAAATTACTCAGAGGTCTGAAGGGATGTTCATTTCTCAAGAAAAATATCTAAGAGAAATGTTGAAAAGGTTTCAAATGGAAGATTCTAAACCTGTGGGCACACCTATGGTTACTGGATGCAAATTAAGCAAGGGTGATGACTCACCTGATGTTGATCAAAGTTCATATAGGTCAATGATAGGAAACCTGCTGTACATCACAACATATCGCCCATACATAATGCATGCTGTTGGAATGGTAGGAAGATATCAGTCTGCACCTAAACATAGTCATTTGCTAGCTATCAAAAGGATATTCAGGTATTTGAAAGAAACAATGACTTATGGTCTGTGGTATCCCATAAATCAGAATTTTCAGTTAACTTCTTATTCAGATTCATATTGGGCAAACTGTGTTGATGAGAGAAAAAACACCAGTGGAGGAGAATTATTCCTGGGTGACTCGTTAGTAGCATGGCTTAGTAAAAAGAAAAGTTCCATTTATTTATCGACTACAGAGGCATAATACATTACTGCTACTACCTGTTGCACTCAGGTATTATGGATTATTTAGACACTTGCAGACTTGGAGGTAAAATATGTAGCACCGATCCCAATTCATTGTGATAACACTAGTGCCATCAGTGTGTCGAAGAATCATGTACTCCACTTCAAGACCAAGTATATTCCCATAAAATACCATTTTCTGAGAGAGCAGGTCACCAATCAGGTTGTTAAGGTCCATTACATTCCAACCACAGAACATATTGCAGACATCTTTACTAAACCCCTAGAAAAGACACCATTTGAATATCTCCGATAGAAGCTGGGTGTCATCCTGTCTCACACCTAAGAGAGTCCATCCTGTTAGGGGGAGTTTTATATTGATTGAATATCTGATACCTCCTAAAATTACTGCAACAACTCAGGGGGAGCATGTATTCTTTGACATTGATGTCAAAGGGGGAGAAAAAGGAGTGGTCCGGACCAGATACTACATTTGGAGGTCCAAACAGATTAGTGCAATCGTTCAGGGTTGCCATCAATGCCAAAGGGGGAGATTGTTGGCATGTTTATAAGGCAGGTGTGATTTTCATTGATGGAAAGATCAGAGTATGTAGCGATGGAAAAACAGAGACAACGTAAGCTCAGAAGAGATAGTGTAGAGGTGCATGAAGAGTGAAAGAGTGTGCTTGTTTATTTGATGGCAAACATGCAAGTAAGGAAGATCAACAGTGCAGGGATAATTGCATGGAAAGATCAGACCGGGCATTGGAGGAGTCAAGGAAGAAACTCATGACAAGATTGTCGAAATCGTGAAATGCGAAACGCCGAAATATCGAAAGCAGGAGACAGTTTTGGATATCGGGATTTCAGATACCGGGAGTTGGGGATGTCAAGAACTCTTACTACAGGAGTCCTGAAGTCACGAAATGTGAAGTCACGATATGCTAAACCACGATATAATCTCAACCGTTGGATCGAGGAAAAAACTGGACCGTCGATCCAAGAAGGATATGTGGAAAAAGATCATCCTTTCACTGATTGGAAAGTCAAAGGAACATAGTTCCCTAACCTCTCGAACTCGCGATACGCGAAATTGTGAAACAACCTTAGCCGTCAGATTGAAGTTTGATCTGGACTGTTGATCCGACTCCATTTCAGAGTTTCAGATACCGGGATATGGAGGAGTCAAGTGTCAAGACTCCTCATCACAAGAGTCCCGAAGTTGCGAAGTGAGAAAAGACGAAAAGATGATCTGACTCCATTTTGGAGTTTCACAGATTGGGACTTGGAAGTGAAGAACATTCACATCAAGAATGATGAAATCGCGATATGCAAAATTGCGAAGTGATCTGGACCGACAGATCCAAGAGGCAAATGTGGCAGATCATGTCAGGAAGGACAGGTGGAAGACTATGATACGTGTCACGATCAGACAATGACAAGTGTCAAGTTGATTTGGCATTTCAGACCACTGGAAATCACAATTCTGAGTGACACGTGACAACCACTCAGGTCAAGACACATCATTGAGTGATGCAAGACTGACCTCACTCTAGGATTTTTTGCTTTGGGAGTTTTAACTCCATCACTCCCCCAAAGTCCCGAAGGCTAAAGTCCCTGGGTAGAGGATAACCATCCGATCACCACGGATCGAGGATCATTGATCTGGAGATCTAAGCACTTGTGTGATTTGAGAGGGGTCATATTCTTATGGTCACATCGTTGAATAATTGTAGAGAAAATCTTGAAGTGGCAATCTCCATTTCAGAGTTTCAGAGATCGCAACTTGTAGAGTCAAGATGCCTCACAACAGGATTTTCGAATTGCCGAAATGCCGAAATGCGAAACATGTTTTGGCTCAGCCTGTGGTCACAACCATTGGTCACATCAGTGGAAGATGAAGGAAGGAGATAGTGTAACCAAGTTCAATTTCAGAGTTTCGGGGACCTCGACATGGAGCGTCAAGAAACTCTACCACAGGAATGCCGAAATCCTGAAATGCCGAAATGCGAATTAAACACAAGATCCTACGGATCCAATCCAACGGTGCAGGTGAATTTAAGTGTGATTGGAGAGCTAATGTTGCACTTTATATTGTAACTTCCAAAAACGACTGATGTCTTTTTCCAGAGGAATCAAACAGGCTTCAATGTGATCACCAGAGAAGATGAAGAAGCTCGAGGCATCTTCTAGTGTAATGAATATTATTCTTAGTGGTGGTTGAGAGATGGAAGGGTGTTGAAGCCTATAAGTGAAACAGAGAGAATTAGCTCGACTTTGATAGAGAATACAAAGAGTCTCAGTTGCGAGATAGGCTTAGGAATATTGGCTTAACACATAGTGATGATGGACATATGGATCTAACTGCCAGAGAAGATGAAGAGTGGCAATAATGATTAGACAGAGCATTCGACATGTAGAGAGCATGCAGAAGCATGGAGAAACAATATGCACAAGTTGCACAGAGACTATAAGAATTCAAAACAAAGAAGAGAGGCACTGCTGTTGTTAAGAGTGATTAAGGCGAGTAGAAGGAGGAGGGTGCAACAGCTGAAATACAGAGAGAAGAGGAATGGTGCATTGAATGGACATGACACATAGAGGATAAAAGGCAGAAGAACAGAAAGTGCAAGGCATGTGTGGAGAAAGACAGTGAGACACTAAAGGAAGGCTGAGGTGCTCTTGTAGATAAAAACAAAAGATAAGAAATCTCAAGAAGATGCAGACAGAGAGACACTGATACAGGAGAGCAGAGCAGCATAGCAGAACAATGATAAGTTTGGTAAGCCAATGATAAATATTGTATCATTGTGATAAGTTTCATTAGAAAAAAATTATATTTCAGGGTGGTAGGGAGGTGCTAGGGAGGACTGTTGTCCTCAGAGGTTCAAGTGGGTGCTTGAACAAAGGGAGTTGTAGCTTCCATTTGGTTGCAGCCAGAGAAACCAGGGTGGCATGGTGGTGCAAGGGAGAACTGTTTTCTTTGTTATAGAGGTTGGTGCCTATGTGACTGGAAGTTGGTTCTTCCATGCAGTTGATGCTGGAACAATTAGGGAGTTGGTGCTTCCTTCTAGTGGGTGTTATAAAAACCAGGGAGTTGGTGCTTCCTTCTAGTGGGTGCTAGAGAAACTGGGGAGTTGGTGCTTCCTTCTAGTAGGTTGTAGCCTCATTATGAGTTGGAGCTCATATGTATGATAATGTAAAGAATGTACAGATTACTTATCATATAAAGAAGAAGAGGTTTTTACTCTTTATGGGTTTCCTCAGGAAATATCTGTCTCTTTGTATCTCAGATGTGTGAATGATGCTGAATGGTCTATTGCTTACTTCCCTGCATTATTGTGATTGTCATTGAGTGATCTGGAAAGAGTTTAAAATAAGTATAATTGTTTAAGCATAGTAACAATTGATTCACCCCCCCTTTCAATTGTCCAACAGAAACAATCTGTTTACCTCTTTTTGCTGGTATCTTATGCAATGGAGGTATTTTTGCTTTTTTCCTGGTACCTGCTTCAACATCTTTAGAGTGATCTTCTATAACTATGATGGTTTTTCTTTGATTGAGGGATTGAACATGGCTTTGGAATTCAACCTGTATTTGTTGGTAACCCTAGTAGAATTCCTTCTAGGGTTTTGAGACACAGGCACACCTTTATTTTTTGTCCTTTTAACTGCATCACCCTTTTTAGTGGTTGAAGGTGATTCACGCTTGGATGTGGTTTGAATATCAACATCTTCATCTGAATCTTCCTCCCCTTTAACATCTTCCTCATAAAACATTTCAATTTCTGGATCGAATTTCGGTATTTTACCTCTGCTATTCCTCGTCACCCTGATAGCAGGCATTTCTTCTTTAACAAGGGTTTCATCAATTTAAATATTTTGATTCTGTGTAACAGTCTTTTTTCCTTTGCCTTTTTTCTGTTTGCTAGACCATGGATCAGGATTTAAGGATTGCATGAGCCAGCTCCAGGGTTTCTGTATTTCTCTCAAAGCAGACATGACTAGAGTTTTAATTAAGACCTGATGGAACATGCTGCTCTTTGCATTGGAGGAGAGTGATTGCACTCTTTTTGACATCTTTGTCAAGATTTTGAGAAGAAAGTAAGGCAGATTTAAAGGATAATCACCATTTAGATGTATTGATAACCTAATGTGATAGATATAAATTAGTGAGAATCTGTCTTCGTAGGTGATATACATGTGGATAACGATCAAAGCAGTGTTTCATTATGGTTTTATCCAACTATGAGGAACTCCCTTCTCCAATTCGGATTTTTCTTATCTGGAAGCAAGAATTGATTGACAAAATATGTAACCACATTTTCCTTCTTCCACCATCGTTCTCCTCCAACCACCAATCTACAAGCTTTGGAAATTGTTTGTTTTGTCACCAACGTTAGCAACTTCCCGATATCCACTTCGTAACCATAAAAGTTCTGTGCAAACTCCATAGATACCTGTTCATTGTGACCTTGGAAAGTAGTGAGGAATTCTAACCAACCAACATCTCTGAACCTTTGAGCCATCTGAGGATAAGCTTCGAGAAGTTCGGCACCCTCGGGTTTTAATCTGACCACTTGTCTGCTCCTCTTAGGCACCATCAAAACACAATGCTACAATTGGCACTGCTCGGATTTTGAATATGCTACCTCCAATCTGTTAATGTATAAACGTTTTCCTGAGAAAACATTTGCGCTTAAAATTCAACAAAATTAGGACGAAGAATCACTGTTTCAAATAATGATCTTTGGGAATTGAACGATTTGAAATGAGTCCTTTGTAGGTATAGAGAAATCCGATCCTGTAACGGTTTGAATAATCAAATGATTCGATAGCCATCATGGGACACATGCGAACTCTTAGTCCACAATCTGGGTAATCATAACAGAATTTGGGTGGTGGGCACATATTAAGGCATGATTATATTTGCGCTATGGGAATAATGTTATTCCAGTAGCGCTATTAATGACTTAGCATAATTTGAATTTGTAAAGTTCAAACAGACATATGAAGTGACACATCATTCAAAACCATGTCTTAAAACTCCAAACTTAAAGAAATTATCCAAAAGCTAAAACACAAACCATAACAAGATGAAAACAATGATTTAAATCAAATGAAAGAATATAATGAAGTGCATGTAGGAAGGGTTTAGGATTAGGATTTCTCACTAAATTAAAAGGAAAATTAGAGACTAACATGAACTATTACATCGATCACGAATAGTGCTTCCTTGTAGCTTATACAGAGTTCCAAACTGAACTCCCTTAAACAACACCATTTCTCCTTGAACCATCCTGCAGGTTTCCTTTTCAAATGTTGTTTTTACCCCTACATCGTCCATTTTTCTTACAAAAATCAAATTTCTGGCCAAACCTGGGATGTGCAGAACACCAAGTAGTGTTATAATCCTTCCATCTATGAGCCTCAACTTGACTTTTCCCCGTATTATGATTTTGGTTGTCAAATCATCACCTAATAAAACATTACCTCCATCATACCTTTCAGATTCACAAAACCACTCCCTGTGGGGAGTCATATGAAATGATGCACCAGAGTCAACAAACCATGCCTCATGATCTACATGTGTGCTTGAAGAAGCCAAGTAAACATCCCCTCCTTCTTCCTTGGAGGTGTTTTCTTCTGTAGAAGGAGATTCTTAAGATCCCTTCTTTTTCTCAACTTTGGATCTACACTGCTTCTTGTAGTGCCCTTCTTTTTCACATCTCTAACATACCTTTACAAACTTTTTGAGAGATTTAGATCTACCCTTAGACTTAGATCTCCCACTTGAGAAATTAGATCTATTTCTTTCATGGGAACATCCTCTTGCAAATAATGCATCCGTTCTCTGTCCTTCCATATTATTCCATCTCATCTCCTCTGACAACAAGGATGAGACCACTTCATCAAACTTCAAGGTGGTTGTATTACTAACTATGGACACAACCAAACTATCCCACGAATTTGGTAAATAATACAATAAACTGATACATTTATCTTCATCTGAATTTTTAATCTCAATAGATACTAACTGACTTACCACAGTATTGAAGGCGTTCAAATGATCTATCACCGAGTCTCCATCTCTCATCATTAGGTTATACAACTTCTTTCTCAAGAATAGTTTATTTACTAGAGACTTAGATTGATACAAATTCCCCAACTTATCCCATAAATCCTTGGCTATAGCTTCCTCTGACACATTCATTAATACTGAATATGAGAGACACAGTTGGATTGTGCTCTTCACCTTTCGATCCAACTTTTTCCAGACATTTGTTGAAGTTCCTGTAGGTTCAATACCTGGATATACTGTGATCCACTGATCGATGTCCATCAAAAAATCTTCCATATTGAGATTACACAACTCAAAAATTTTCCCATTAAACTTCTCGATCTCCATTTTCGAATTGATCGCCATTTCTTTTCACCTAAAAAATCAATACCATAGATCTCCCACTGTAATAAGGCTTATCACAGTCCCGAGCCAAACCCTTGACCACAAAGGCATCCCCTTGAAGCCAAAAAATATATTATACCAAATGTATATTTTAACCTTTTACAATATTTAATGCAAATGTATTTTCAGTAAAATGACATAAAAGATACAATGACAAATACAAACATTACACAGATATTTTTTCCCCTGGAAACCCAAACTGGGAAAAGCAACATATTCTATATTTATTAATAGTGATACATTGTTTACAATACAATATACATATAGGATCAAATGACATCCAAAACCCTAACCCAATGACCTAGATTAGTCAACAACCCTAATTCCTTAACCTGAAATAGAAAACCATTGGCGAAAACCATGTGCCGAAAAAAACCGCTCAACAATGGACATGAAAAATGAGGCAAAAATGCGACCTATTTTCCAAAGAATATAACACATACCCAACAAATTTACGGGCTATTGGAGGTTTCCCAACCAATTCACTTGTTGTAGCCCATCCCTAAACAAAATAACTATCCTTTTTTTTTATATAAAAGGAGGTCTTGGGGTCTCATTCCAAAACCAAGCATTAGAACGGTGGAAATCTACCCAAATCCCTTTCCCTCCTTGCCCAAGTATTTGCAGCCTTCTTTGAGTTCTTGCCTCAACATTCCCTCTCTATCCCTTTTCTCCCATACAATCCATTCCCTTCCCTTGAGGTGATCAAGCTGATTGTGAGAGAAGGCATTTGGAAGGTGCACTTGGAGCAATTTCAAGAGGAGCTCGGACTAGGTTCGCGGAGCATCGACCTGCAAAGTTTGTAATTTCCAATCTTTGAATATTGAATAAAAGAGCCTCTTTTCCCTGTTTCAAATGATGGTTTTTATGTCTTTTCTTTGATTTATGCATAAAAATTTGCATCTAACCCTAATTGATGAATAAAAATAGAATGTTTGGAGCATTGTTTGCATAAGTGTTGATGCAAGTCATCTTTGGGAGGAGACCAACATCCAATGAAGAAACAAAGCTCGAGGAGGTCAACATCGAACATTTGGACTAAAGGCACAAATTCTGATTTACTCTTCTATCACTTTATTTTTATCTACGTGGAATGTTTGGGGTAGTGTAGTAATTATATTATCTTTTTAGGGAGTTCATAGCTCTGTCTATACTTAGAACCCTAGTATAGTTATATGGATATTTCCCTGCTAGCAGAATTGATGACTCCACTAGGGAGTCTCTCTAGCGTTTTAGAGGGAGGTTTTTGGGTTTTTAATTGGATTCTTGATTGCCTTTTGAGTTTCAGTGAAGTTCACTGAGTCTTTTAAGGGTCTCTAGTCACCTGCAAGGTGCCTACCATCTTTTCTTGCCCAGTCAGTCTTCCTTTTTCTTTTTGAAAAGTCTCATAGATGTACGCGCTCTTCTTTGGCTCAGCCCACCTACATACACTCCCTGCATAGTAGACAACCCACGTACATATGAAGGCTACTGGTGCAACAATCCACGCCTCTATGTCTTGAATTTTTTTTTTAGCAAAGAGAGATATTTCTCTTTCCTGATAGAAGTTTAGGCTTCTGAGGGATTTCTTGGACCTTCCAGAGTCTCTGTTTTTGGCCTTAGCTTGGGTTTAAGATTTGTTTAATTTTTTTTCTCAACTTTCTTTTGTTTTCCCTATAGGCGTTGTTTTTTATAACACTGGTTTGCCAGAGTTAGTGTGTGAGACTTTTACGGACTTGAACAATCCCGCAAGGGAAGAACCCGTGCATAAGATATTCATGGAAAAATTTCCTGAAGATTCCAACCAAGAAAACCCTTCACAAGGGGATTCTTGTGATTTTCCTCTCTTCAAAAACATTGGTGTCCCTTTGATGGCCACTTTGTACATTCCTGGGTTGAATGCGAGACTACTGGTTTGGTTGGGTATGATTCCAAATGTCCCGAATTCTCTTGACGCTTCTCATTTAAGAACCTTAGGTCATGGGAATCATGTTGATGTTCCTTTATCAACAAAGTATCCTCCTCCTCCTTCTACCTTCTCTGGAAAAAATATAGCTAATAGTAACCAAAAATCTAAACGAAATAGAAAAAGGAAGAATAGGAAGAAGAGATCACTAACCTTTTCTAGTCATGTTGGATATAGGTCATCGACCTTTGCAAGTAATGTTGAAGACCAACACCCAACCTCTGCAAGTCATACTGGGGGAAAACAACCAAACTATGCTAGTAATGTTAGAGAGTTGTCAACAACCTCTACGAGTCATGTCGAAAACCAACACCCAACCTCTGCAAGTCATGTTGGGGGAAAAAAACCAACCTCTGCTAGTCATGTTGGAGATAGGTCAACAACCTCTGCGAATCATGTTAAGGACCAACACCTAGCCTTTACAAGTCACGTTGGGGGAAAAATTCCATTCATTGCTAGTCATACTGGAAATAGGTCTGTAGCCTCTGCAAGTTATGTTATTGATCAATCACTAACCTCTGCAAGTCATGTTGAAGACGTGGAACCACCCACTACAAGTCATACTGGGGGCATGAGTCTCGTCAATGCGAGTCATATGAGTGATATGTCAACAACCTTTGCTAGTCATGTTGGGGACAAGAAACCAACCACTACCAGTCATGTTGGGGGCATTGATTCTGTTCAGAGACATAGACAGATAGACCACAAGCCTAAGTTCCCTTGTAATCTTTGCAAGGGAGATCACCTTACTCATTTATGCCTTGGCCTTCCAGAGGTCTGAATATTGTGGTCCATGTCTGCAAGCTCTTCCGATTCTGGGTCTTCTGAGGTTTCCTCACAACCTATCTAGCCAGTGGTTGAGAAAGTGGTCCCATCGATGCAATCTTAGGCCGATCCCACTCCCTTTTTGGGGGCTGATGCGCCTTTAGACCATGTTGTCTCACAACCTATTCAACTAGTGGTTGAGAAAGTGGTCACACCGATGCAATCTTCGGCTGATCCCACTCTTCTCTTGGAGAGTGCCGAGTCTACCAAAGTGGTCATGATGATGCAATATTCGGCTGATCCCACTCTTCTCTTGGGGAGTGATGTGTCTACCGACTATGTTTTTAGCATTTCCAACTCAGTACTTTTATAACAAGGGGGCATACTGCTCACTTCTAGCACACCCCCTCCAATTCATAGGATGGTTTCCTTTGATTGGAATGATCTTGTTGAGCCTTTCCTTCCTTCTTCTGCACCTTTTCAAATAAGGGTTGAAGTTAATTCAAAAAACATTTATCGATGTATTGTGGATGAAGGAGCCTCCACAAGTATTTTATCCACCTTGGATTGGAAAGATTTGGGTTCTCTCGATCTTGTGTCTTCTTCGCATGAGCTATTGGATTTTTACAAACGTCCTAGTAAATATTTGAGGATTCTTTCTCAATTACCTATATTGTTAGGTGGTAAGACTGTCCTCGTCGATGTTATAGTGGTGCAAGGCTCGTTAGATTTGAATATGCTTCTCGGGCATGATTATGTATATGCTATGAATGTTGTGGTGTCTACGCTCTTCCGGGTGATGCATTTCCCTCACAATGGAAGCATTGTCACTATCGACCAGTTGGCATCTAATACTCACCATCCTAATTCAACGTTAGTTCAGGTTTCCCATTTATATGTTCTTATTATTCGTGTAGACTCTACCCTGCCACAGGTGAATTATGTGGAATCTTATCCTCGATGTTCAATATCTTTTGAGTATGAACTTGTGCAATCATGTTTGCCTTCTTGAGACATGGTCTAAAAAATTGATAAGTTTTTTTCTCCAACGGGGGCATGGGAGCCCTTGCTTCCCCCTATTGGTCCAAGTGATCTTGAGTATCCTTTTGAGTCTGATATTACGGTTGGTAGATCCTCAAGACCTTGTTCTTGTGATTCTTCGCTGATAGACTCTGCCAGTCCTGGCCAGAACTTCCATAATCATATGGAATAAGGTCAGTTTGCTTCTCCCTTTGGGATTGTCAACCCTCCTCATTCGTGTGATTTCTTGGATTTTGAATTTCCTTCGGATGAATATATCCTTGAAGCCATGAATATGGTTTCTATACTATGGGAAGACTTGCATAGTGGTTTGTGTTTTCTTCCCTTTTGGGAGACTTTCCAGGTTGACTATTGAAGAGACTCTTGGTCAGAGCCTAGCATCGGGCTCTACTTGAACCGGTACTATGCATGAGCCATAAGGTTGTGTGGTGCCTTGTACCATATTGTATAGTCCATGTTTGTTGTTCTCAAGTTTTGTATTCAGTAGCACCTCTTATTTTCATAAGTTGCTATCTATATTGGATCTATTAACTTCTGGATGAGTGTTATTGAATTTATATTAAGGATCTTGGAGACATTTTTCTTTGACATTTGTTCATCGTATTGATATGCTCTGACAGGTATTGACCTCGAAAATGGCATATAGGTTAGGTTTTTCCTTACTTGAATTTTTGAATTATCCGTTTCCTGGTTCTTTTGGCCTTAGGATTGACCCCATTGAATTGCGACACTAACCTTCCTTGCTGATAAATGTGTCGTAATTTATGTTGTAGAGCCTTCCTTCCATGTGCATCCTGTTAGAGCCTTGTTTTCCATTTGGTTCCCATGCTGAAATAATTCATAGGCACCCGAGTCATGTTTAGTCCCGCCATGACTTTGTATTGAAGCCTCATTCTTCTTGCTAATCATCATTCTTGGCCTTACCCTCGAGTCTCCCTAATGAGCGTGCTCCGTTGTCTTTCAAGATTGATTCAAATTACGAAAGCAACATCCAATGAGACTTTATTTATTCTTTTCAACCTCGTCTGGATTACTTGAGAAAAGTATCCCCATAGAGTCTTCTTTAATCCCTTTTAAGACTCTCTAAAATTGAAAATATTGCCGAGTGATCTTGTTTCCCTTAATGCTCGCCAAACTCAAATTTGAAGGCACATCTGTCTGGCGGTAGTTTACCCCTTTTTTGGTCCAGATGGCTAATTTTATGAATAAAGGTATGATCTAGGAACTTCGGTTCACTAGAAGAGTATTATCAAGCGTAAGTTCAACCCTTTTTCGGGCCTAAGGGACTAAATTTTCGAAAAAGGAACATTCTCCTTGGTTTTGGTTTATCCCTTTTTCGGGCCCTGGAGATTACTTATGAAAAAGGAACCCCTCGGGAGTCCATAGTTAAGCTCTTTTCAGACTCCCTAAATATGAAAATATCATCGAGTGACCTTGTTCCTTCACACTCATTAAATTGGACTAGAAGAACATCTACTTGGCATGAGTTTAACCCCTTTTCCAACTAGTAGATTATTGTGGAAAAATGTATGCCTCGGGAGATTCATCTCGCCGAGAGAGTTCTCAGTTATATTTTATACTTTTTCAGGCTAAGGAGACTAAACTTAGAAAAAGGCCGTGAGTGTCCTTATCATGCACACATCTCCTTACCTTAAGCATTAGTATGTTCCATGCGCTTGGAACTAGTTTTCTTTCCTGTGACACTTGTTCCTCCTTTGTAACGTAGCATTCTTTTACTATTTTTCAAACTCGTTTAAAAATTGAAAAAGAAAAAAAAAGAAATATTCCAAAAAGAGGGGACGGGAAATATACATTCTTTTTTCGGAAACAAAGCTAGTCGCCCTTGGACAAAGCACATCCTTCCGTTTGTTTGTCAAGCATTGGGATCTAGTATGACCCTAGGAAGCTGTTCTTTCTACATAGAGCTATGTCCTCCTCCATTTTGTTACTCTTCCAAACATATGGAGAGTTTGCGGTGGCTCATGCATCATAGACTTATGTCAATGTTACGCTTCCTAATTCTGATCATATTTCATGATTTTGTCCAAGGGAAGTTTTATCCAACCTGAGTCGACCTTTTTGTAGTTTGTCTCTTGAATTTCATGAGTCGACCATCCCGAGAGTCCAGTCAAGTCTAGATTCAAAATCGATGAAGTTCTCTTCCTGATCATCGAGATCCTCTAGTATTTTCCCGATAGTTTGTCAAATACATCAGAGTAGTGAGTCTTACACTCCCATTACACTCCTACTTGAGTTTTGAATATCTTGAAGTTATTGCTCGAGCTATGAATTTTTCATCTCCAACCGCAGGCGTCACTGGCTTCTTGAAGATGAATATTATACTTGTATATCTTCGACTAACTTTGAGATTTATATCCGCTATGTATTTCTCGCGGCTACACTTTATATAGAAATTTATATATGACATGGATCTGCAGTGTATTTGATTGGAAACCATGATTTAGTTCATCCCGAGCATGGGTATGCCCGCCTCGAAGAGATAATTGTTGTTTTGTAGATGGCACCTCTCAAACTCTGGTCACAAGCTCACTCGACTTCATGCATTCTCACTGGTAAAGATATTGTAATGTATTTTGGCCATCAATTTCTCTTCTAACGTCATACATTAGGGGGCATCTGTTATATCCCTAAAATTACCTAGTCATGCATACATGGAATTGGCCCTTCTACTTGCATAATTTGTCAATCCACTCATTTTAAAAAACCATTTTTGGAGCATGTACACGCCTTGTTTCACTACTATCCACGTATATATGCATGATGCATGCTAGACAATCCACATACATATGCTAGCTGCACACTAAAAAACCCACGCATACCTCCAAAAGTTGCAAGGAATTCAGTGGAATTTACGGGCTATTGGAGGTTTCCCAACCAATTCACTTGTTGTATCCCATCCCCAAATCGAATAACTATAATTTTTTCATATAAAAGGAGGTATTGGGGTCTCATTCCAAAACCAAGAATTATAATGGTGAAACTCTACCCAAATCCCTTTCCTTCCTTGCCCAAGTATTTGCAGCCTTCTTTGAGTTCTTGCCTCAACATTCCCTCTCTAGTCCTTTTCTCCCATACAATCCATTCCCTTCCCTTGAACTGATCAAGCTGATTATGAGAGAATTCATTTGGAAGGTGCACTTGGATAAATGTCAAGAGGAGCCCGGACCAGGTTTGTGGAGCGTCGGCCTGCAAAGGTTGTAATTTCCAATCTTTGAATATTGAAGAAAATAATATCTTTTCCCTGTCCCAAATGATGGTTTTTATGTATTTTATTTTATTTATGCATAACAATTTACATCTAACCCTAATTGATGAATATAAATAAAATGTTTGGAGAATTGTTTACATAAGTATTGATGCAAGTCAGCTTTGGGAGGAGACCAACATCCAAGGAAGCAACAAAGCTTGAGGAGTTTAGCATCAAACGTTTGGAATAAAGGTACAAATTTTGACTTACTCTTATATCACTTTCTTTTAATCTGTGTGGAATGTTTGGGGTAGTGTAGGAATTATATTATCTTTTTAGGGAGTTCATATCTCTTTCTATACTTAGAAACTTGGTATAGTTATAGGGGGGATTTCTTGCTAGCAACTTTGCCAAGAAATAATGACATAGACTTGAATGTTGACATAAGTAACATCTTGACAAAGATAAATATACCTGTAACTCTCAAAGAAATCATTAAGGTTCCTTTAATGATAAATAAGGTTGAGAAATTCTTTAGAGAACAAGGGGAACCCAGAGACCCTCCTGTGATGCTGCAAGATAATCTTTTAGACCACACTATGATGAGCACCCACATTTTTACATTACCTTGTAAATGAAAAATAAGTGTTTAAATAAATGTATGCTTGACTTAGGGGTAGGTGAAAATGTTATGAACTTGAAAGTAATGATACTATTAGGCTTGAAAGTCACAAGGCCTTATAGGAATGACTGCAGGATTGAGTCCAAGGCTATTATCACATATGGTTTGATAGAAAATTTAAAGGTTCTCCTTGCTCTATATGTTGAGATAGTATTTCTGATGGAAATTGTGGTCGTAGATGTCCTATATGTTTGCGAATGCTCTTGTTTAGAAATCTTGCTGCAATTTTGCATGGAACCTTACAGATGGATTTATCTTATGCTACTATACCCATGGGTGATGAAACCTATGCCTATTTACCCAACCAACCAATGGCAAGTGGGATTGTTGAGGAAATTGATATTGATCCTGAAATTGAGGATCCTTTAGAGGAGTTCCCTGAGGAGTTCAAGGAAACTCCTCCATAATTTTTCCCATATGACCTTCCTTTTTCCCAAGAAGATGATATTGGTGATATAGTGTGGCCTAAAAGGGAAGATTATCAAGAATAACTAGACAAGTAAAAAGACAAAGTAGTTGGCTCCATTATAATATTGAAGAAAGGTGATAAATGTAAATGTGTTGAACCTGCACAGAATATATCTAGCTAAACAATAATACACACATTTGCAGAGAGAATTGGAGAAAGAAGAAGAAGGAGAGAAAATAATGAAATAATTCTCATTAACCGTTGTGAATAATGAATAATTTACACATGATATACTCTGTATAACTCAATGAGTTTGAATTGAAGTGAACCAATGCACCATAGTGGTGGTCTAGAGTGATTTGGACACACACCAACAGTTATGGGAGTGAATTGCTACCTATTCTAGTCTCTCAGGCAGTTACGAGAGTGAACTGCCACCTAGTTGAGTTAACTAGTCAACTAGTCTTCAATTAACTGACTGAGCAAATAGTAGTGAGGAGTTAACTCAGGGAATCAAGGCTAATATGATACTTTGGTGATGATACCAAGGCAAGATCAAATTAGCATTGTGATGATCCCAATGCAACATCTAACCTCAACTCAACTAGTCAAACTAAAGTGTCAACTGAAAGAGAATATTCTTTAGGTGGAATATTCTCCCCTAAAATATAGGAGACTGGATAATGAATAATTATGAAAAATAAACAAGGAATAACCTTAGGAAAAATAAATCCTAGGTGTGTGTGAAGTAAATCCAACACCCCCCCTGAACATCACTATGGTGAAAATAAAGATTGGGTCTCGGCACGAGGTCATGTTAGGTACCCAAGTAAAAACGATACACTGAAAATAAAGTGAGGAAAGAGGGAAAACCTCATGGGAAAAACCTCATGGGGAACCCACCCCCTTAAGGTACAATGTATGTAAAAAAAGAAGAACTACAATTGCTAGGCAACTGTGTCCTTCACTCCAAGACGACCTCGTAGAGAATGTAATTTCTGCTTAGTGAAGGTCTTGGTGAAAATGTCTGTCGTCTGTTCTGCTGAAGGAAAGAACTATAATTCGATGATCCCCTAGTGTACTAAGTCTTATATGTAGTGCATGTGGATGTCTATGTGCTTCATATGCTACCTCTGAAATGGATCTTTATAGAACTTCGGAGTGCTCTGGTTGTCACACTAGATGACGATCGACCGATGAAAATGAATGCCCAACTCAGTGAGAAAATGTTGTAGCCACATAGCCTGAATGGTTATGTTAACTACCCCTCTATACTCTGCCTCGGCTGAAGATAGAGCAATGGAAACTTTCTTCTTGCTCGACCAACATATAGGCCCAGAACTAAGAATGACTGAGTAACCAGATGCGAGCTTGCGATCAATGTTATCGCCATCCCAGTTGAAGTCAATAAACCCAATGAGATCTAATGTAGAGTCCATTGCATAATGAATCCCGAAGGTGATGGTGCCTTGTACGTATCGAATGATACACTTTGCATCTTTCCAATGTAGCTCATGTGGCTCCTACATGAACCTGGAAAATGCGCCAACTGCATATGAGAGGTCTGGAGTGTGTGAGATACAACAAGATCCCCACTAGCTGTATGTACAATGTGCTGTCAAACAATGGAGTCTCCCCACCATCCTCAAGTTTGACTCCTGATAAGAAAGGAGTCGGAGTAGACTTGTAGTCTGTCATGTGAAATCTCTCAAGGAGATCTCGTGCATACTTGGCCTTAGATAGTTTGATGCCTGATGCATCCTGACTGATCTCAAGTCCAAGGAAGAAGTGTAGTGGACCCATGTCTGTCATAAAAAACCTGTCATGTAGAATCCTCTTGACTGAATCAATCACTAAAGTTGAGCACCCGATGATCAAAAAATCATCGACATACATAACTAAAAGTAGAAGTGAATCATCCGTCCTGAGCATGTAGACATTTGGGTCTGATTTACAATGTACAAAGTTCTGTGACAAGAGGTAGGAGTCCATCTTGGCATACCATGCCCTCGAAGCCTATTTTAGGCCATAAAGTGACTTCTTCAGTTGACAGACCAAATATGAGTCCTGCATAAATCCCTAGGGTTTCTCCATGTAGATCTCCTAAGATGCATGCCATATATCTTCCACATGAATTTCAGAAAACAAATATGAAATGGAGTAGACATCATCTTCAATTGACGGGATACAAATTTGTGCAAAAACTTTTGTAGAAGACTCTTCATAATAAGAGACTTGATCTTTTGATGGCTTATCTTTTGACTCTATCTTTCCAATCCCCTGCATGCAATATTCAAAATCTTCTTTATTCCCAAATAGAACCTCCAATCTGGTCCATAATTCATTTGGAGTGAATTCTCGTGAGTCATCATATACTTGATGGAGAATTTCGGGAGAAATAAAATAGAGGATACATCCTATGGCCATATCTTGTCTATTGATAAAATCATTTTTCTCATCGACAAAATCAGGCTCTACTTCCATTTCCATAGTTATTTGGTACAAGCCTCTACATCTAAGAATAAGAATAATTTTTGAATTCCATTCCAAATAGTTATGAGGCGTGAGAAGTATTTCTGGTGAATAATCCATCTTTTTGTTGTCTTCAATCTTTTGTACCTGCAAAATGTTTTGGTGTAGATTTTGCTTAGCAGTCCATCGACTCTGATACCATGTAAATGTGTTGATCCTGCACATAATATATCTAGTTAAACAATAATACACACATTTGCAGAGAGAATTGGAGAAATAAGAAGAAGGAGAGAAAAGAATAAAAGAATTCTCATTAACCGTTGTGAATAATGAATAATTTACACATGATATACTATGTATAACTCAATGAGTTCGACTTGAGGTGAACCAATGCACCATAATGGTGGTCTAGAGTGATTTGGACACACACCAATAGTTACGGGAGTGAACTGCCACCTATTCTAGTCTCTCAGGAAGTTACGGGAGTGAACTGCCACCTAGTTGAGTTAACTAGTCAACTAGTCTTCAGTTAACTGACTGAACAAAGAGTAGTGCGTGATTAACTCAGGGAATCAAGGATAATACACCACTTTGGTGATGATACCAAGGCAAGGTCGAATTAGCATGGTGATGATCCCAATGCAACATCTAAACTCAACTCAACTAGTCAAACTGAAGTGTCAATTGAAAGAGAATATTCTCCCCTAAAATATAGTAGACTAGATAATGACTAATTATGAATAATAAACAAGGAATAACCTTAGGAAAAATAAATCCTAGGTGTGTGTGAAGTAACTCCAACAAGATGACCTTTTTTCCAAGAAATCCTAGGTGTGTGTGAAGTAAACTCCTCCATAATTTTTCCCAGATGACCTTCCTTTTTCCCAAGAAGATGATATTGGTGATATAGTGTGGCCTAAAAGGGAAGATTATCAACAATAACTAGACAAGTAAAAAGACAAAGTTGTTGGCTCCATTATAATATTTAATAAAGGTGATAAAGAGATATTGATTAAACAGAGCCAAGAAGATAATCTCACAATGGAATTTCGCCCCCCTCCCTCGAAAAATACACCAGGGTGATTCAAGAACACTTGATCTCAAGGAGGATAACTACAAATAAAGAGAATTGGTCTTATAGTGGGACACAAGGAGAGGCCGACCTGATACACGTGAGGAGTTTGATAAATTTTGGCTTGGCCCCTACAAGGTTGAAGAGAAGTCTATCAATGATTCATACTACTTATCCATGCTTAGGGGAAGGACACGTCCACTACCTATTAGCAGATCCAATCTCAAGCCCCATCATGGGGAAGATATTTGACTTCTTGAAACTAACATAGATTAGTATAGGTTAGGTAGGGAATTTGAATTTTGCATTGCATTTCTATGTATGTTGCATCATGCATTCATGATAATATAGCCTTGCATATTCTTGTATATATTTCATTCTCATTTGTATATAATGCATACATGTTAGGAACTTGGATTTTGATCATTGTATATTATAGCTTCACCATTTTAGTTTCGTGATTTTTTTTCTTTTCAACATGATTTTGGATTTATCACTGACCTTGGTGGATCACATCCATTGGTTGATACTTCTAAAGGGTGTTGTTGTTTGAAGTGGGCACAAGATTGTAGGTATTGGAAAACCAAAGATGTTGAAGTTTGCATGTGCTTTACAATGAGCACATGTCCCCATGTTGGAGCCAGATGTTACCCCTCCATGCCTAGGGGTAACTAGAGGATATCATGTCTCGTGGCCCATAATGGAGACAATGATCCCAACCATGATGATGATCAACATGTCCACAGATGGAATCTCAAGAACCCCCTTCATTTGTCACTTCAACTATATATTAACGAAGGATCATCACATCCAAGCAACCCAATGTATGGGATATGGTAAGCCAACATCACCATGAGGTATGTCAGTCCTTATTTCATGTGAAATGTTGTGCTTAATTTGTTGGGCATGTAGATGAGGATCTTTGGTTGAATTTGGATATTGGATCATTGTCTTGGAAAATTGTGATTTTTTTTTTGTTTCACCTCGGTGGTCAACTTCTATGCCCTAGACTTATGTTATCACCGCTTAGAGAAAAGGGGTATTATTGGGGGGCCCTCACAAGGGTAGCGTTCTTTTCCCCACCATACTTAACACTTTCCATCCTGGAGCCTCTCATAGTGTACCAAACTTCGATAATGGGTCATGGTCCGTTATCTCATAAGAAGAAGGGGTTGAAGGCCTAGAGGTTGATGCAACTGCTACATATTCTATAAATGATAAAGGACACCATAAAAGCCACATGAAAACTTGAGCTCTACCCCCTCTAATGGTAATCACCCCTATCATGATGCGAATGAATGCACAATTATAAAGGACCATAACCCAATAAGAAAATGAAGGAATAAATCTTAAAACCTGTAAAGGGGACTTGCAAATAATAACTGGGTATCAAAAGGAAATTAATGGGTTCACAATGAAAAAAGTAGCGATGAAAGGGTATCTCAAGAAACAAGCACTCCCTCTACAAAGGTGCTCATAGAAATGGATTTAATGACACCATAAGCCATGAAGTAATCCCTAATTCATATCAC
Source organism: Picea engelmannii (assembly GCA_009831015.1). NCBI lineage: Eukaryota > Viridiplantae > Streptophyta > Pinopsida > Pinales > Pinaceae > Picea > Picea engelmannii. Next base: position 119,989 of record ML791862.1, read on the forward strand.
TATCACACTTACTCTTGAAGGGTTTCTTTCTTTCATGTTTCCCTTTGGACCTATCCCTCTACCTGGGTCTTTTATTTCCTATCTAGGTTGGCACACCTAATAGGGTTAGATGAAGGCCCTCCCATACTTAAATTTTCCAACTCACATGAGGTCATGGGTCACTGTGATGCTTGAAGGGGATACTGAGGTGAATTGTTTGCATGGCTTATATCTTAAGTGACAACTTACTTTGCATGATTTAAGGACTAATATCTCTCATGAACATTGGTTTTCCTTGTCTTAGACTCTACTTTGTTTTGGATGGCCCTGACATGGTTCTTTGAGGGTTGTCTTGGGTTTTCACCCAAGACATTGTGCCTTTATTGTAGGACTTTGGCACATGTGATGCAGAGAAGTGAGTCATCTAGTGACTTACCATCTTCCGATATGAGCTTTCACATCCTTGGAACCTTGGACGATGGAGATATGGGCTTGATTTGAGCAAAATTGGTCACGATGGCACACTGATGGGATGAAATCCCATAGGTTGGGCAGAGTACCCCATGGATTATTTTTCACCGTATCAGGGACATTGCAACAGTAAACATCCAGATATCACTTAGAGACGAGATGCAACCTCCTTTTCCCTCGACACAATCACTGGAAATTACAATAGATTGCTGCATACACCTATCTAAAAGTGGCTTAACTTGTTCATAAACTACATCTAGCAATTGGATAATAATCTATTGGTTTAATGCTTAATTTTCATGATCAATTGTGGTGTTTCTGAGAATTATTTTTTGCTGCTATTGCAAATATTTTATTGTTGTTATGTAATTGTCTATTGCTGTAATTTGTAACAACCATAGTAATTTTACTTGTCTAGTGTCTAAAAAGGTCATTATTGTTGATTGTTCAATAAGAAATGTTAAGCATGAAGTTCATTCCATTTTTAACATTTAACTTAACCATAATCAATAATTTTGTAGCATCCAATATCACAAGAAGAAACACCATGCATAAGAACACAAGAAGTATCCTGGGAAACCCTTCTCAATAATGGAAGAAAACCTAGCCAAAATCCTTTGCTATATTCTTCAAGAGAAATCCCTTCACCACCAATAAAACCTAGCACACAAGAGGGTGATTGAAAACCCTATAATACTAGCGCCCAAGAGAGGTGCACACTTTTCCCAAGAAGGTGTACTTGCTGAAATTTCCAAGCTCACACAAAAAATATGATTCCTCAATGAGGAATTTACCTTTACTTATACTAGACTGAACCTGTCAACATAAGTGTCTATTGGCACAACAAGGCCGACCTCACTAACTCATAATATAACTAATAATAACCAGATTAATTATATTTTACATTAATTATCTATCATAATAATGTGGGGCCGACCTATTCCCTTTACATTACAATTAGGGTTACAGGCAGGTCTGACTCTTGAACAATATAGCAAGGGATATCATACACCCAATAGTGCTCAACCACTAGGGGCACATCCATAGGGATGTCCATATCTCTTGGCTCACTGCATTACACAGAAGAACCACTTCTTCACTAGTGGTCAGCCACTAGGATCACATTCACCTGTGCTCATCCACATGCACAGCCACTCAATTGATCTTCTTTCCCATGACATTACATAGGAGAGTCATCTAGAGTTTATCATCAAATCTATGCTCAAAGGAGGCTAATACATCATCTTCATTTTCATCTCATGATGATGCACCCAACACTTTGGGATTTCACATGTTCACCTTGTGCTCAACCACATGCACGTCCAACTCTGCAGATCTCCTTTCTCACTGCGTTACATAGGAGAATCATCTGGAGTTATTCTCAACTCTCTGTAAAGAAGAGCCAATATCTACGTTCTAGCTCTTTCTCAGATAGGAACCACACACCCCTCTCAGGGGATCTCTCTCAGGTTTGTGTTCTAGAGAATGTCTCACGTAGTTGCTATCATCAACACTCCCTCTCAACTAGGGAGGCATTTTCCACCAGGCCAAGTCTCTCATGGAAATACTCAAACTTTGTCTTGGCAAGTGGTTTGGTGAAGATATCTGCGATTTGTTCATGAGTGAGAAGATACTGCATGTCTAATGTCTTCCTCTGCACCATGTCTCTGATATAGTGATGCTTTATCTCAATGTGTTTTGATCTGTCATAAAACACATGGTTCTCTGAGAGATTTACACATCTTTGGTTATCACAATGAATAGTAGTAGGATCCATCTCATGATCGAACAAGTCAGTCAGAAGTTTGCAAAGCCACATTGTTTCACAAACTGCTACACTCAATGCAATGTACTCTGCCTCTGCAGTGCTTAATTGTAATGTCCCCAACCACCAACAGGTCGGACAACATCACCTCAAGATGCCTCTCTTAGCTCTGATACCAATTTGTAATGTCCACGATCACCAACCCTTGCCAAGTAGCGCTACCTAATGACTGAATCCTTTAATTCTCTACTCTGATACCAATTTGTGGTAGCCCCGACCACCCAGGCCAAGGCATGTAATGCCACCAACAAACTGCTAAGCTATGATAGAGGGTCAATTGTTCATTCCAGAGTACACACATATTACATGAATTTCTAATGAAATAAAAAGGAAATAAAATATAATACTACTATACTAACTCATGCAAAATCGACCGTGAATCATACATGCAATGAAAGCATATAATAACATTGCAAGAATCACAAACATGACAACACACATAATTAAACACATAATTGATACTTATCTTTGGATTGTGAAGACTACCAATTGCATGCAGACCTTCCACAAACCTCCCAACCTTAGTCCACATTGCTCATCAGTCTCAGCAATGGGTCACCCCTGAGCTAGGACTAAACTCCACTGGGCAAGGGATTCCTAGGCTTGGCAAGGCTAACATGAATGTCACATAGTTCAACAGGAAGGATTATCTCAGGAGCCACTTACACCCACTTCTCACAGGCTCACATTCCCCACATGCATGTTCCACCCCAGGAGTATACGCCTTCACTGTCACACAATTCATCTACTGCTCCACCTCCTTTCTGAGGCTTCAACAAAAAGACGAACATGAACTCTCAGAGTTTTGTAGCTGATACTAGACTCCCTCCAGAATAATTCACTTCCTCAACACACTCTCTCACCTAGAGAGAGTTGCTCATAAGACTGACAAATTTCCTCTTCAATTTGTTGGCCTGACAACCCACCTTTGCAAACCACAGGACTGACAACCTGTTTCTTCTATCCAACTCCTAATACAATCGAGTAGGCCGAAGGTAACAACAAAACTCGGGTAAGGCAGAGTAAGGCTCAATAGGATACTAGTGCGTGCAAGTTACAAAGGTTCACGATGGCCACAGGTTCAACAATGGCTGAATGGCTAGCTGCGTGCTTCCTCAGTGCGTGAGTGAACTAGTTAGGATAAAGGTGGCCGACTGGTCATACAATGGCGAGAATGGTTAGATTGCAGAATCGTGAGAGAGAACTCCTCAGGAAGGTACCAGAATGGTTTTGTCAACCCACCAAACAACAAGAATTTCCCTTAAAAGTGCATGTGCCTAAGTTGACACATGTCGCTCATGAAGTACGTTCCTTTCCATTTGGAAGTCATTCCCTCTTCCCAAAGGAACTTAGGATATAATCATATCCTTCTATCAACATTTAGAATAATAATAAATTCTTTTTGGACTTAAGCTCTTAATCTTAGTCCCTATTTCCTTCCTCTCATCCCCCTCTCTCTTACCCAACCTAGTGGAGCTTAGTCCCCCATACTCTTTATTAGTGGCTAGTCTACATGCAACGATGTTTTTATATTAATCGTACGAATGTTTACATGTACAAAACATGCTCTTGGCCTTTATCACCTAGGCTCTCCGGCCTAATAAACACATAAGCATATTAGGTTATAATTGATTGGATCACCAACCTATAAAACATGTTACAATTCATAAATACAACTGAGGCTCATCCTTGGGGATATTACGATACCCTCCTCTTATTTTTTCACTGTCCTTAGTGCAACTTATTTACGCAACATCAACAAGATTTTCAAAATCTTCAAAAAGATGCGGGTATTCTTCCCGCATAGCATCCTCATTCTCCCATGTCACATCCTCATCATCTTACCAGGTCCACTGGACCTTTACAATCCCTATGGATCGATTCTGGAGCTTCTTGCTCTCCCGGTCCAATATGTGCACTGGATACACTTGCAAGTTGTCTTCTTGCTCCACCTGAATCACATTCCAATCAATCACATGATTAGGATAATGTATATACTTCTTGAGAAATTAAACATGAAATACATTATTAATAGTCACGGATGCAGGCAATGTAAGCATATAAGCAGCTGGTCCAATCCTTTCTAGGATTTCAAATGGTCCACAATATCTGGCTATCAACTTGGAACAGTTTCTCAGCTTCAGGGAACTTCTGTTGGCTTTTACTTTCAAGAAAACATGATCAACCACTTTAAACTCCCCGTGGGTTTTGTTCTTATCAACATAAATTTTCTGCCTGTCTTGGGAATCCTTCAAATTCTACTTAATCTTCAACATTTTCTCTTCCATTTCCTTGAGCAACTCTGGCCCAACCATTTCCCTATCGGTTGGGTTTTCCCAACTTACCGGGGTGTTGCACTTTCTACCATAAAGTGCTTCAAATGGGATCATCTTCAGTGATGCTCGATACCCATTGTTGCAAGAAAATTCTACCAAGTGTAGATAAACCTCCCATTTAGATGGTTTGTCCATCACATATATCCTTAACATGTCTTCTATCACTTGGTTCACCCTTTCCATTTTCCCATTAGACTGAGGATGATAGGCTGTGCTGAAGTTCAGGTTCGTTCTGAACCCCTTGAATAACCCTCTCCAAAACTTTGAGGTAAATTTCGAGTCTCTCTCAGACACAATTGTCTTGGGTATGCCATGCAATCATGCTACTTCTCTCATATAGATATCAACAACATTAGCTTCCTTGTGATTAGTTTTCAATGGAATAAAATGGGCATCTTTAGTAATCTTATCCACCACCACCATGATGGAATCATTTTTCTTGTTTGTTTTGGGTAATCCTGCGATGAAATCCATTGTGACCACTTCCTATTTCCACTTAGGAATGGGTAGGGGCTGCAGTAATCCAACTGGGTGTCTATGCTTAGCCTTGACCCTTTGACATTCTAATCATTTAGCTATGTACTCAAAAATCTCCTTCATCATGCCTGGCCAATAATATTGGCTCTTGATTGTTGAAACTGTTTTGTGATATCCTGGGTGTCATGCATACGGCACATTATGCATCTCTTTTAAAATATCTCTCCTCAATTCCTGATAATTGGGTACATAGACTCTGTTTCTTTACCTAAGTATTCCATCAATTCCCAATTCATAATCCTCAACTTTCTGCAAGTTTGTTACTAATTCCATGTAGTGCAAATCTGAATTTGTAGCCTCAGAGATTCTTCCTTGAAGATCCGTCTGATACATGCTGATGGCTATAGCATGCAGTTCATGCACTCTCATGCTGATTGCATCAACCACTTTGTTCTCCTTTCCTTTGATGTGCTTGATATCAAAGTCATACTCATAGAGGAATTCCAACCACCTACTCTGCCTAACATTCAAAGTTGGTTGATCAAACAAATATTTCAAACCATTATGGTATTTCCTCAACTCAAACTTCTTTCCCATGAGGTAGTGCCTCCACTTCTTCAAGGCGTGCACTATGGCTTCCAACTCCAAATCGTGACTGACATAGAGCCTTTCGTGCTCTTTCAACTTCCTTGATTCATAACATACAACAACCCCATTTTGACTGAGGACTCCACCCATTCCTTCTTTACATGCATCCATGCATACAATGAAGTATTCATTTGGATCTGCAATTCTCAGAATTGGAGAACTGGTTAACAATTGCTTCAATTGTTGGAAGCTTCTTTCACATTCTTTTGTCCATTGAAATTTATTCCCCTTCCTTTACAAGGAAGTGATGGGGTGAGCTATTCTTGAAAACCCTACAATGAACCTTTTGTAATATCCAGCTAAGCCCATAAAGCATCTGAATTCTGTCACATTCTTGGGCGCTAACCATTCCCTAATGGCTTCTATCTTTCCAGGGTCCACTGCTATCCGATCATTTGAAATGATATGCCTCAAGTAGTGAATTATGTTTTGATAAAATGATCACATGTTCAATTTGGAATACAACTGATTCTCTCTTAGCACCTGCAACACCATATTCAAATGATGCTCGTGCTCTCCCTCTAACTTGGAATATACAAGGATGTCATCTAGAAAGACAATGACAAACTTGTTCAAATATTCTATGAAAACACCATTGATTAAGAACATAAAAACAACTGGTGCATTTGACAACCTAAATTGAACCACTGTGAACTCATAATGACCATACCTTGTCTTGAAGGTGGTATTGCTGATATCTTCCTCTTTAATCCTTACTTGATGGTACCCTGACCTGAGATCTATATTCGAAAATATCTTTGCAACCTTCAATTTATCAAAGAGATAATCAATCCTTGGTAGAGGATACTTGTTCTTTACAGTGACTTTATTCAACTGTCTAAAGTCAATGCGCAATCTCACTGTCCCATATTTCTTCTTCACAAACAAGACTGGGGCACCCCAGGGTGATACACTTGGGTGTATATACCCCTTCTTCAGAAGCTCTTCAAGCTGCATTTGCAGTTCCTTCAGCTCTGGTGTACTCATTTTGGAGTCTTTGACACTGGGGCTGCTCCAGGTATCAAATTTATAGAGAAATCAATATCTCTCTTTGGAGGTAGTCCTAGTACCTCCTTGAACACATCTTCAAAATATTCTAGGACTACATGGTCCTCCAAAATTGGCACCTTATCCTTAGATTCTTCCTCCACATGAGATGCAAATATTTGACAACCTTTCCTATAGCATTTCTTTAGCTGAATTGCTGAAATTTATCTGACAGTAACTACCCTCGGAATTCCTTGGACTACTCTCTGATTTCCCTCCTCATCCAAGCAAGTAAATTCCTTGTTACGATAGTCTAGTATGGCATGGTGTTGGTCCAACCAATCCATACCAATCAGGCATTCATATGATCCCAAAGGAAATATGTTCAAATCTACCTTGGTACTCAGTCCATTCATTCCCACTATACATGATTTAACTAACTCAACAAATTTTCTCTTGGATCCTGTAGCCAGCTGCACCAACCAATATTTCACATGCTTTCTTCTTGGAAATTACAATGTTTCCACTACCTTGGGACCTATATAACTATGACTAGCCCCTGAATCAATTAAAATAGTAAAGGAATAGTTATTGATCATACCTTCAACTTCAATCATGTTTGATTGAAACTTAACTTGCTTGTTGTCTAGGGATGCATAGATCCTTGGTATTCTACTGCCCATGTCCTCCACTATTTTTGCTTGCTGAACATTGTGGACAACTCTCACTTTGTCACTTCAGTGAGGGAAATCTCTATACTTGTGATCCCCTTTACAACCCCAACATTGTATAGGTGGATGTCTAGGCCTTTGTCCACCTAATTCAACAATCCTGGGCTCTCTAAACACTGGTTATCTTTGAGGATTATTCCTGAAAAAAGGGTGGCTTGTTCCCCTTCTGCCTCTATTCCCTCTTAAACTTATTCTTGTCTTCCCAAGATTATTGGAAAATAGGCTTTCCTTTATGATGATCATATAAGCATTTCACTCTCCTTATGGTTTCTTCCATAGTTTTAGGATCATCATATTGAATCTTGTCACTAAGGAAAGCTGGTAGTCCACTCAAATATCTTTTGATTTTGACAGTCTCATCTTTGATGAAAGGGACATACTTCAACAACTCTAGGAATTTTCTTTCATATTCATCTATAGTCATGCTACCCAATTTGAGATCAAATAAATCTTTCATCTTTCTGTCATCATATCTCTTATTTAAGTATTTCTTTTCAAAGTGTTTCTTGAATTACCTCCTGGTAACATTCTTCTCTTTGATATGTTTTACTTGCACAAGATGGTCCCACCACATGGATGCCTTTCCTTTCAGTGGATACATTGCAATTCTTCCTTCTGCATGAGAGGAGTAATTTTGTAGTTGGAAATATTTTCTCATGCCAAGAAGCCATGTCTCAACATCTTCCTCCTTCTCTCCATCAAATGCAGGAGGTTTAATATTGTTCATTTCACCCTTTAGTTCATCCACTCCCGATATCCTATTATTTTTGGTAGGAGATGGGCTTGAACTACTGTGTTCCCTCCTCTGGGAGTGCCCTTGGGAGTGATGATGGTGTCTACCAACACTCCTTGATTTTCTCTTCTCATCAGGGGACCTGTGACTTCCTGATTTACTGGAGTCACTCCCCATATTCAATTTCTTTTTTATTCTTTCCAGGCTATGTATCAACTTTATGTTGAATTCTCCCTGTTGTTCCCTGGATTTCATGATATTTTTGTTATCTTCTCGGTGAGTCTGGACATCTTTCTGCAATCTTTCAATGATTTTCATCATGTTTCCTTCCTTATCTATCTCTTCTCCATTCCCATTGGAGTTCGATCCTTCAACCATCAAATGGACATCCATTCCTCTAGCTTCATTCTCTAAAATGAAAGCATTCTGTGCCCCCTCCATTTCTCTGTACCGTGGAACAATTCAGTTTGGTTCTTTCAATGGCTAATTCTGCAAAATGTGCAGTCAACCGAAATTTTGTCAGGCTATTAGAATTTAATACTTTTCCAAAATAAACCAATTTGATTCAACAAAAAAAAAAATATTAGATTCCATTGTTTGTAGGTCTTGGTCGATCAAGAACCCCTTGGGGATTATATCTTTAAGACCAGTTCTATTCTGCAACAAATTTTAGGTGCTAGCCCCTTTTTCTTTGACCCTTGGTTCACATGTGACCATGGCTGTGACCCAATTCTTATGATTTGGGTGCTTATCCGGAGCTCTAAGACTTCAGGCTCCGACTTTGGAGGTTTCCCTTTTTTCGCGCGTCCCCTCATCACTGAACAACAAATTGAAAAACATGCGAAGAACGATGGATCTACGGTCCACCTTATGACATCCAATGATTGATACTTGCTATGGAACTTTAGGCTTCATAACTTCAGATTCTTTGAGACTTCGAAGATTCTCACATCCACACACCCCCAACTCCCGAATAGTGAATCTCCACATACTTCCATGTCACCCTTGGTGATGTCATTGCTTCGCGTTAATTTACTTCTGCGTAATAGAAATTTGAGGTTTATTCCTCCGAATCCATCACAAGCCATTTATTTTGGAGTTCCAAGTCTCCAGACTTCACGATATGGCTCCACGTGTCCACTGGGGCCCACAGTTTTCGTGCTTGAACTAAAACATATCGAAAGTCACATCAAACTTTATACTTTTCCAATTGCGGGGACATGGGTCATCGTTTTTTGAGTAACCTGCTGATCATTCCGTAATTGTCCCCACATTGACACATACCCCTTTTGGGAAACCATGGTTTGGATTGCGGAACCGACCTGTAGAATTATCTTGCACGCAACTTCGATCTCCGCAATGCGTCTCGACGACCATCGATCTTGATAGATCGCGATCAAAATTAATGAAGCCCCGATCTAGCTAAATTCTTTTCCAAGTTTAACTACTTTGTGCCGCCACCTGGAGCGCCATGTGGAAGGACACATGAAGCTGACATGCGACCCAATCAAGCCGATGACATATGTCACATTCTAACTGAATTTCTATTTTAAAAAGGTTCTTAACTCACTTACACGTGGCACACATCTCATGTGTCCACATCATCTCAAGTGACATCAGGGAGTCACATTGCTTCAGGACTTTGGGCTTCATACTATTTCACCTTTGCATACTCTGTTTCTCCTGAACTATGAATTTTCAATCTACTTTACCTTCTGGGTCCACTGGTTATGACTATCAAAAATTAAATTGGTGGCACGCGACCCCACATGTCAGATTACTTTTGGGATAACAAGGTCATCAAAGTTCCATTCTGGTTGACACGTGGTGGAAATAAGGAAGTCCACGTCATCCTGGGTGACGTCCTCCTGCTACGTCACTTCGGGACTTCAGGATTTGGGACTTTGGAAGGATTCATCTTAGCAAATCATGTTTCACCCGAATGCCTAATTCCAAATGACTGTGTGATCCACGACTCACAACTGCTTGCGCATAGATCTGATGACTGAGATCCCCCTTTCACCATGGGCCTTACCTTTTTCTCTTGTCTTGATCTAATGGTGATGCTGTTGAAATATTATAACTGCAAAGAGTATTCTATTTATTATTGATGTATTATTCATTAGATCAATCCCCTTTTGTGGATTGATCATGCCGAACATTATAAATGACCAAATCCCCTTTTGTGGATTGGTCAAACCCTAATTGTAATATGCAAAATGAGAAGTCGCCCCCCAAAATAAATTAAGGTGGCTCTAACCACCCAAAATGAGAAGTCATCCCTGCCAGTGAAAAGACACTTCCTTTCAACACTTGCCAGATTATATAAATAAAGGAGGCCAACACCTCATTTGTTCACTCACTCACTTGATCATCGAGAGTGCAAGTTTGGAGCTGCAGTATAGAAGAAGGAAGAGAGAGAGAGGCAGATTACTTGGGAGAGGAATTTCTTTAGTGTTTCATTTATTCTCTTGGCATTGTATTGGCTATCTATATTAGGGAAGTTTTTGCTGGGTTTTCTCCCCCATGAGGGTTTCCCAGGATAAATGATGTGTCTCTTGTGATTGTGTTTTTCTCAGTGATCCCATCTATTCTATGGTTATATAGTGAATTGAAAAGAAACCTAATAATATCTTAAACTCTAACATGGTATCTGAGCTAAGCTGAAGAGAGCATCTTTCATAAGAAGAAGAAAAACGTCACTGTTGTTGTACATGAAAATTAGGGATTTTTTATTGAAGAAGAATTTCAGCGCAAAAACCATCTAGAAAAGTGTGCCCTAGCACAAGGAACTCTTTGGAACCTTCAACGCACCTTTTCAGTAGTTAGACCTCCCGGAAAGTGAAACCCTAGTTTTCACCAATACCAGAAGTGCCAGAAAACCAAAAGTACCAGGAAACCAGAAGTACCAGAAAACCAAAAGTACCAGAAAACTAGAAGCACCAGTCTAGAAATCCGTTGGTCAAGTTTGAAGCAGAAAAAGTTGGATTTTATTAAATATAACCACACCAGGCCACTCGCCTTAGCCAAGCACACCTCCTTGTAAGTTAAAAATTAAATTTTGAGCACTTTCATTTTTTGGTCATTTTCCCAGCTCCAGGTAAAAGATGTCTACAAGCACTAAGCTTGTTGACAAGATAGAAGGTGTGGAAAACTTCCATGCCTGGAAATATAGGATTGGACTCATTCTTGAAGAGAATGACCTATCAAGGTTCATTAAATAAGATGTACCAGAACCCGCCGATGCTGTAGCTAAAGAAAACACTAAAAGGACACAATTAGGGACAAAAGAATCATTGCAGATTCTATCAAAGATCACTTTATTCCTCAAGTGTCTTCAAAGAAGACTCCAAAAGAAATGTTTGATGCCCTAACTAGATTATATGAAGGGAAGAACACAAATCAGAAGATGAATCTAAGAACTCAACTCAAAAATACACGGATGAAGAAAGGAGAAACAAGCGAGGAATATTTCTCTAGAATATCACAATTCAAAGAACAGTTGGAAGAAATTGGAGATACTATAGATGAAGATGAACTCATAATGAAGAACCTTAATGGTCTCACAAAACCTTGGGATGCATTCATCCAAACTGTTTGTTCTAGAAAGGAGAAACTATAATTTGACAGTCTTTGAGAAGAATGTATTCAAGAAGAATCAAGAGTAGCTAACCGAGAAGCTTATCAAGTGATTAATATCAAGCCCTATCTACTCACACTAAAGGAGGAAGAAAGAAGTATTACTTCTAGAAAGAAACTCATAAGGAGTCTCACCCGCAAAACAAATTCATAAATAAAGAATCTCAACCAAGGAGATTCCAAAAATTTCAGAAAGGACAAAGAAGAGAAAAAGATTTCTCATCCTATCAATGTTACCATTGTGACAAGATGGGACATATTGCGAAACATTGTCTAGCTAGACGAGAAGAATACAAGAAGAAAAACAAGAGGTATCATGCCCATGCAGTTGAAGATGAAGAGCCACCCACAAAGATGATAAAAGAACGAATTGAAGACCATGTCTTAATCTCGACCCTCTCAGGATCAGTATCACTTGGTGAGGATACTTGGCTCATTAATAGTGGTTCTTCCAAGCACATGACAGGTCAAAGAGACATTCTCTCTTTCCTTTCAGAAAATAATTTTTCTTAGGAAGTTACACTTGGGAATGATTATCAATACCCTATCAAGGGAGTAGGAGAATCAAATTACAAGATTAATTCAGGGACCCCAATGAAGATGGAGGACATACTATATGTATCAGGTTTGATAAAGAACCTACTCTCCATCTCAGATTTAGAAAATAAAGGCTTCAGAGTTGCCTTCATAGATGAAGAATTTCTTATGTGGGCCAAAGGAAAAACCATGGAAGAAACAATTGTTATTGGAAAAGAAGAAGGTGACTTGTATAAGCTAAAGGGTCACTCAGAAGCAGCCATGACCCACTCTATTGAGAATCCATGTGAACTTTTTCATAGAATATTATCCCACATCAACTACAAGGAATTATCTTATCTAAGCAAGGCAGTCACAGGTCTACTAGGACTCGAGGTTGACCATGAAGGTGTGTGCAATGGATGTGCACAAGGAAAGAACATCAAGAACCCTTTTCTGAAGAGAGACAGTAAAGAAGGAGTCCTAGAGATCATTCACTCAGATGTGTGTGGCCCAATGCCATCATCCTCCGTCAATGGGTATGCATATTATGTATCTTTTATTAATGACTATTCTCGTAAAACTTGGGTTTACTTTTTGAAATCAAAAGATGAAGTGTTCAATAAATTCAAGGAATTCAAAGCCTTGATAGATAATCTTTCTAAAAGAAATATTAAGATACTTATGTCAGATAATGGAGGAGAATACACCTCAAAAGATTTTGAAATTTTTTTCAAAGATGTTGGGATCAAGAGGGCGCTCACTACTCCCTACAATCCTCAACAAAATGGTGTAGCAGAAAGAAAGAACATAACTATAATGGAAGTAGTGAAGACCATTATCCATGATCAAGATCTTCCAATGTGCTTATGGGAAAAAGAAACAAAAACAACAATATGTACAAAATAGATTTTCCCATAGTGCACTTGGGTTCAATACCCCAGAAGAGATGTTCTTCAAAAAGAAGCCAGAAGTAAGCCATACCCCAGAAGTAAGCCATCTCAAAATATTTGGCTGCCCAATATTTGTACATATTCCAAAAGAGAAGAGAACCAAGTTGGACCCTTCATGAAATAAGGGGATATTTGTTGGATATTGTGAGGTCTCCAAGGCCTTCAGAGTTTATATACCAGGTTACCATCATATTGAGATCAAAAGGGATGTAACCTTTGATGAATATGAAACACTCAAGAAATAAATAAGATGCCATCTTAAAGAAGTATATGAAGAGGAACCTGTAGCTCTTAGAGTTGCAGAACTAGTGAGGGAAGTCATAGATTCTCTTGATGAGGAGATTCTAGAAGACCATGACATAGTATAATCTCAAGAACCTCCCCATTTGACGATCTCCCACAAGATAAATCCATCCTGGGAAAGGGAACTTATTCAATATGGAGAGAAGTATGGTGTTCGCGAAGGAACCATGAGACAAGTGAAGAAACCTAAGCCATTCTCCAGTTATATGGCTTTGATGTGTGATCTTTTAGAGAAGGATCCTACCTGCTTTGAAGAAGCCATTTAGAAGAAAGAATGGGAAGATGCCATGGCATAAGAATACAAATCCATCATAAAGAATGATGTATGGGAAATATTTCCCAGACCGAAGAGTAAGGATGTTATATCTTCCAAATGGGTTTTCAAAATAAAACATGTTGCTGATGGAAGTATTGAGAAATATAAAGCAAGTTTCGTTGCTCCTGTCTTTTCTCAAAAGGAAGGCATTGACTATGAAGAGACATTTGCTCCTATAGCTAGATACAATTTGATCAGAACCATCATAGCCCTTGCAGTTAAGATGAAGTGGAAGTTACACCAGATGGACGTGAAAACAACTTTCTTTAATGGTGTCATTGAAGAAGAAGTGTATATATAACAACCTCAAGGGTTTGAAGTTGAAGACATGAAGACTCATGTCTGCAAATTGAAGAAGGCTCTGTATGGATTGAAGTAAGATCCTAGAGCTTGGTATGGAAGGATTGAATGTTTTCTGATGATCTTGGGCTTTACCAAGAGTAAAACTGATTCTAACCTTTACTTCAAGGTTATGAATGATCAACCTGATATATTGTTGTTGTATGTGGATGACTTATTCTTAACTGGAGAAGAAAAGATCATCACTAAATTTAATAAGAATCTCGTTGCAGGATTTGAGATGAAAGACCTTGTCCTAATGCACTATTCCTTAGGTCTTGAGGTATGGAAGATCCTAGAGAGGATCTTCCTTAACCAAGGGAAGTATCCAGTTGAAATAATGAAGAGGTTTGATATGTTGGAGTGCAAGTCCATGAATACACCCATGGAAACAAAGTTGAAGCTCCTAGTTGAATCTTCTCCAGAATTGATTGATGCTATGCTATATAGATAGATCATTGGATCGTTAATGTATCTAATGAGCACCAAACCATATATATGTTTTTCTGTGAGCACCTTGAGTTAGTTTCTGGTAGAGACCTGACCTGTTCACCTGATTGCTGCAAAACATGTGATGAGGTACCTTAAGGGTACATTATATTTTGGTCTCAGTTATAATGGAGATCATGACTTTAGACTAAGTGGTTATATTGATTTAGATTGGGCTGGAAGTGTCTCTGATAGAAAGAGCACTTTAGGATGTTGTTTTAGTCTGGGGTCAACCATGATCTCATGGTAGAGTAGGAAGCAATCAAGCATTGCTCTCAACATGGCAGAAGCATAATACATTGCTGCTTGTTTTTCCAATTGTGAAGCCATATGGATTTAGAAGTTGTTGACAGGTCTATTTTATCTAGAGATGGAAGAAACCATGATCCTATGTGATAACCAGAGCTGCATAAAGATGATAGAGAACCTTGTGTTCCATGACAAGTCAAAACTCATAGATATCCGATATCATTACGTCCATGATATGGTGTAGAGAGGAGCCATAAAGCTCCAATATGTTAGCATAAATGAATAGGTTGCTGATGTGTTGACCAAGCCTCTATCTCATGTAAAGTTTGAGCACTTTTGAGATAATCTTGGTGTAGTCTGAAAGGACCTCCCTCGAAAGGGGGAGTAGTGTTATGCTGCCAGCCTAGTGCTGTGATGCCAACCTCGTGTTGATGTGTGCCAGCCTCGTGCTGTGATGATGTGCCAATGTCGTGATGATGTGTGCCAGCCTTGTGCTATGATGACGTGCCATCCTTGTGCTGTGATAATGTGCCAACCTCATGCTATGATGATGTGTTCCAGCCTCGTATTGTGATGATGTGTGCCAACCTCGTGTTGTGATTATGTGTTTCTAGCCTCGTGTTGTGATTCCAACTTCTTGTTGATGATGTTGTGTTGCTAACCTTGTGCTGTGATTCCAACTTCTTGATGATGATGTTTTGTTGCCAGTCTCATACAGTGATCCTAACTTTGTGTTGCTGATATTGTGTAGCCAAATTCGTGCTGTGATGCCAACTTCATATTGAAGACTCTAAGCCTAGTGATGATGTTGATGATGCTCCATCCTTTGTGCCATTTCGTTTTTTCTATTGATGATGAGAAAAACTTTCGATGATTTATAGATATTCCAGTCAGTGTTACAGATGTTGTTGATGATGTTGCCTTCTCTCTCTCGCCTGATGTTGTTGTAGAATACCCTTCTTGTTAAGGGGGAGTGTTGAAATATTGTAACTGCAAAAAGTATTCTATTTACTATTGATGTATTATTCATTAGATCCATCCCCTTTTGTCGATTGATCATGTTGGGCATTGTAAATGACCAAATCCACTTTTGTGGATTGGTCAAACCCTAATTGTAATATGAAAAATGAGAAGTCATCCCCCAGAATAAATTAAGGTGGTTCTAACCATACAAAATGAGAAGACGGCCCTGCCAGTGAAAATAAACTTCCTTTCAACACCTGCCAGATTGTATAAATAAAGGAGGACAATGCCTCATTTGTTCACTCACTCACTTGATCATCCAAAGCACAAGTTTGGAGATGCAATTGGAGAAGAAGGAAGAGAGAGAGAGGCACATTACTTGGGAGAGGAATTTTTGTAGTGTTTGGTTTATTCTCTTGGAATTGTATTGGTTATCTATATTAAGGAAGTTTTTGCTGGGTTTTCTCCCCCATGAGGGTTTCCCAGGATAAATAATGTGTCTCTTGTGATTGTGTTTTTCTCAGTGATCCCATCTATGCTATGGTTTTCTAGTGAATTGAAAAGAAACCTAATAATAGCTTAAACTCTAACATATGATTCTAGTACACATATAATACATGCATTTATAATGAAATAAAAAGGCAATAAAATATACTA
The DNA here is from genome assembly GCA_009831015.1 of Picea engelmannii. NCBI lineage: Eukaryota > Viridiplantae > Streptophyta > Pinopsida > Pinales > Pinaceae > Picea > Picea engelmannii. The sequence goes on from ML791862.1 coordinate 136,600, forward strand.
CTACTATACTAACTCATGCAAAATCGACCGTGAATCATACATGCAACGAAATCATATAATAAAATTGCGAGAATCACAGACATGCCCAACAAAAATCATTAAACACAAAATTGATATTTATCTTTGGATTATGAATACTACCAACTACGTGCAGACCTTCCACGAACCTCCCATCCTTAGACCACACTGCTCATCACTCTCAGCAATGGGTCACCCCCGAGCTGGGACTAAACTCCACTGGGCAAGGGAATCCTAGAATTGGTAAGGCTAACAGGAATGTCACATAGTTCAACAGGAAGGATTCTCTCAAGATTCACTTATGCCTACTGCTCATAGAATCTCATTCCCCACATGCCTGTACCACCCCAGGAGTATACACCTTCACTGTCACATATTTCATCGACTGCTCCACATCCTTTCTGAGGCTTCAACAATAGGCCAGACATGAACTCTCAAAGATCTATAGCTATTACTGGACTCCCTCCAGGAGAATTCACTTCCTTAGCACACTCTCTCACCTGGAGAGAGCTGCTCACAGGCCTGACAACCCGCCTCTTCAATCTACGGGCCTGACAATCCACCTTTGCAAACCACAGGCCTGGCAATCTGTTTCTTCTATCCAGCTCCTAAGACAATCGAGTAGGGAGAAGGCAACAAAAGAAATCAGGTAAGGCAGAGTACGAATCAACAAGATACCAATGCTCACAAGTTACAGAGGTTCACGATGGCCACATGTTCAACAATGGCTGAATGGCTGGCTGTGTTCTTCCTCAGTGCATGAGTGAACTAGTCAGGATAAAGGTGGCCGACTAGTTAGAGAATGATGAGAATGGTTAGCTTGCAAAATCGTGAGAGAGCTGCAATTGTAAGAGTGAACTACTCAGGAAGGTGCCAGAATGGTTTGTGAACCCCCCAAACAACAAGAATTCCCCTTAAAAATGCATGTGCCTGAGCTGAGACACGTTTCTCATGAAGTACGTTCCTTTCCATTTGGAAGTCATTCCCTCTTCCCCAAAAAACTTAGGATATAATCATATCCTTCTATCAACATTCATAATAATAATAAATTACTCTTGGACTTAAGCTCTTAAGCTTAGTCCCTATTTCCCGCCTCTCATCCCCCTCTCCCTTACCCAACCTAGTGGAGCTTAGTCCCCCATACTCTTTCTTCATGGTCGGTCTACACGCAATGATGTTTTTATATTAATCGTACAAATATTTACATGTACAAAACATGATCTTGGCCTTTATCACCTAGGCTCTTCAGACTAATAAACACACAATCCTATCAACTTATAATTTCTTGGCTCACCAACCTACAAAACATGTTACAATTCAAAAATACAACTGGGTATCGTCCTTGGGGATATTACATTAATTCCATAGAGCTTTGTTTTCTTCTACACCAGGGAGCCATGGCATATCCTAAACTGAAACAACAACCTGAGGTGATTTTTCTTTCCCTTGCGCTTCCTGCCCAATCTGCATCGGCATATCCTTGTGGGCTCAAGTCTACACTGGAGGAATATCTTAGTCCATAACCAACTGTGTCTTGTAAGTATCTCCAAACATGTTTTGCAGCTATCCAGTGTGTCTGTCTCGGTTGGCTCATGAACTGGCTAAGAAAATTTAGTGCATAACAAATGTTTGGTCTGGTGTTAACCAGATACATTAGTGATCCAATCAACTGTCAATGTAAGTGTGGATCTACATCTCCTGAATCAATATCACTCATCTTCTTTAAATCCATTACCATTGGAGTGGGCATGGATTTACATTCGGTCATGCCCAACTTTTTCAGTATCTCCACAGTATATTTTCCTTGACTCAGGAAAATCTCATCTGTCTTTTTCTATACTTCTAGTCCAAAGAAGTAATGCGTCAACTCCAATTCCTTCATTTCAAATATAACAATCAAATGCTTATTTTCATTTGATAATGAGTCTCTCTGAACTAGTGAGGAAAAGATCATCCACATATAGGACTGAAATCAAATACTCATTGCCATCAATATAAGTTTGGATCAACAACACTTTTTTTAAATCCCAATCTCATGAGAAATCCATCCATTTTTCGTACCAAGCACGTGGTGCTTGTTTTAGACCATATAGGGCTTTCTTTAACCTTCATACATGAGATCTTTTGTTGTGTACAACAAATCCTTCTAGTTGCTCGATATAAACTTCTTCCTCAATTTCACCATTGAGAAAAGTTGTCTTTACATTCATCTAAGGTAGATTCCAACCCGTGGAAGCAACTAGTGCAATGATAGAATGGATGTAGGTGTATTGGGATACTGGAGAAAATGTCTCTTCATAGTCAAATCCCTCTACTTATGAGAACCCTCTGGCCACAAATCTTGCTTTGTATTTTTTGATGCTTCCATCAACTGCATGCTTGATTTTATAAATCCATTTGGAAGTCACTACATACTTTCCCTCTTGTCTTGGAACAACATCCCATACATCATTTTTCAATATAGATTGGTATTCTTCAGTCATGGAATCTTGCCATACTTGTTCACCTGAAGCTTCTCCATGACAAGATGGATCTGAGTCAATAATGTGGGTCATGTTTCAAAGCTAGCTTTAGAATCTCTTTGGTCTCTTGCTCTATCTGGTTGTTCCTTGTGGGGCTTGATGCCCTTCTACTTCTTGTAAAGTTTGTCGGGCCCAAGCAGGGCTTTTATGTCCAACTGTAATATCTCTAGGTATGTTTCTTGGAGCAACTAGATTGACTGGATCAACTGGATCAACTGGAGCTATTGGATCAACTGGAATAATACCTGTCTCCCTCTGAACTGCTGAAGGAGGAGAAGGCATTGTCTCACTATCAATTTCCATTTGAGCTTCTATGGATTTCTGGAAGGATTATTCTTATTCAAAAGTAATATCTCTGCTTACTTCAATTTGTCTTTGACCAAGAATGTAGATTCGATATGATTTTGAGGATTCACTGTATCCTACAAATGTGCCCTTTCTTCTTGAAGGTTCCAGTTTGGATCTCTTTTCTTTGGGTATATGAAAATATACTGGACATCCAAATATTCTGAAGTGTCCAATATTAGGCTTCACTCTGGTGAAGGCTTCTTTTGGAGTAATGTTCATCATGATCTGATGAGGACTTTTGTTTTGAACATATACTGCTGTCATACATGCTTCTTCCCATAGAGTCATAGGTAGACTCTGATCATGTATCATTGCTTTGGTTGCCTCAATGATAGTTCTAGTTTTCCTTTTAGCAACCCCATTTTGTTGAGGGTTGTAAGGAACTGTGAACTCCCTCTTGATCCCTGCTTCAATACAAAAACTATTGAATTATTTTGAGGTGTATTCTCCTCCATTATTTGATCTTAATATCTTGATTTTTCTTCCAGTTTGGTTCTCAACCCGAGCTTTGAATTCTTGAAATTTTGCGAGAACTCCATCCTTGTTCTTCAGAAAGTAAATCCAATTTTTTCGGGAGTGATCAACTATGAAGAGTACATAGTATAGGTACCCATTCAGATATGCAACAATCATTGGCCCACATACATCTGAATGTATCAAGTCCAATATTTCCTTGGATATATTGTCACTGCTTGACAAGGATCTTTTAACGTTTTTCCAAGGGAACAACCTTTGCAAACACCTTTATGTTGAATCTGTATTTCTGGTAGACCTGTTACCATTTTCCCTATAGATGGAAGAGATCTATAATGAATGTGATCAAGTCTTCTATGTCATAGCTCACTCAAGTTGATAGTGTCATGTAGCAAGTCTTGGATTTGTTTGATGGTTAATATGTACAAGCTGTTTTCTCAGACACCAATTACTTTGGAAAAACTTATATGAGAGTCTTTGTGCCATGCAATAAATCTTCCTTCTGAGAAGGTAATCTTGTAGCCTTTGTCTTCCAAGGTAGAAATAGAGACAATATTCCTCTTCATTCCAAGTACATATAGTACTTCCTTTAATTGAAGCTCCATATTTGAATCTAGTTGGAAGGTAGAAGTTCCAACTCCTCTCACATTATATCTAGCATCATCTCCAAGAACACCATGTAGATGTGTCTCTTTCTCAACAAAATGTGGTAGGTGATCTCTAAGACTGGTCATGTGCATAGAGGCACCACTATCAATTAACCAAGTATTATTATTGGTAGGGACCATACCTAAAAGTGCTGATATGTTGATGTCTTCATTTCTTTGAGGTATTGTCTTCCTGGAACTGAGTTTCCTTGAACCATCAAGATTTCCTCCCGTCATGATTTTGCTCATTTTGGATTCTTCACAAACCCTTGTCAACTAGGCTAGAAAACATAACCGCTAGGCTAGGCTATCACTTTTAGGTTTTGTTGGACTTATGAATACAAAAAATAATTCTTTGAAGGATATGATATCCCTGGTAATTTGAATAGCTCCTTCAAGGATTTGCAGAAACACAATTCTGAAATTTTCTACAGAAATTGGTGAAACCCTAGGGCCAAAAAGTCAAAATGCTTGGAATTGAAATTTGAGAGTTGTTGGAAGTGCACTGAAGGAGGCCGTACACACCTATTTCCTTTTTACCCCCATCGTCCAAGTTCTAAGTGTTGAAAACCCTTAGAAGAGTAGGCCGTACAAATTTTCTGGGAACCCTAGGAGGGCCATATAGTTTCTACAGAAGAGAGAGAGGATGGCTGAAACATGTTTGTGCAATGGGTTCTTCAAGACCTACACTATGATAGCATGATGAATTTTCAATAAGAAATGTTTTTTTTTTGACAAAAACGGTTAATGGAGATTTGTATTAATAACAGTGGACATGCCACTGGGGTTCGATACATTGATAGAGATTTGCTTTTAAACTGGAAATCATATGTCTAAAGATCCTAACTCAGTACTAATTTTCAGACACAAAGATTATTTCAGTGAGCCTAAACGACTTCGTGTCATTACATCACTTCTAGGTTGGAAGTTTTTTTTCTTCTTTGACACCATTTGCCATTCATTGCTTTGGTCCATGGATTGGCTTTTCGTTGGGCGTAAAGGGTCTTCCTTTTTAGCTAAGTCTGCCCAGCTTGCGGTCAGGGGTTCTTGCTGGGTGGAAAAATTAGAAGTATCTTCTGCTTCCCCCTTAGCAGGGGATTTCATTTTGGCTTCAACTTCTGCTTCTTCTGCTTCCCCCATAGCAGGGGATTTGATTTCGACTTCAACTTCTGCTTCTTCTGCCGCTTCCAGGGTCTTTCTTTTAGAACGCGGTTCCTTTGATTCCTCCATCCACCAGGTGGGCTTGGATGAACTTTTTTTCCTAGGTGGTTTCCCACAGTTATGGGCTAAGTGCCCCGTTTCAAAGCAACTCCTACACCTAAAACTGAGATTCTCATAGTCAAGTTTTTGGGTCCTTGAGTAGTCCTTGCCTTGGAGAATAATTTCAGCTGGGAAACCTTTGGAGAAAACCGTTTCAACACAGATTCAGATGAAGGTGGAGCGGGCTAGCTTGGAGTCCAGACTTCTACAGAGGAACTTGCCGAGGCCATTGCCAATAGATTGAAGAGAATCATCCCCCCATAAATGCAGTGGAAAATAAGGAAGTCTCACCCAAACTGGGGCTGAAGAGATATAATCCATGGAGGGGTCGAAGGCAGGGGTCCAAAGTTTCATGGACAGGCCTGCTCTGCCCTAGAACCATGGCCCAGAGTTAAACACCTTGTCTCTATCGCTTGTAGAATTGAAAACTACCACAAAAGACCCTTTTGCACAGGGGCAGGTAATGACTTCTCCATCTAAGAATGGGTACCATTCAGAGGAGAACTAGGAGAGTAGATCTGGAAGAGAGGGCCAAAACCTATTAAACCTATAAACTAGAGCATGCCTACTGTAATGGCGAGCATGAGTTAAGGCTTCCTGCGACATTGGAATGGAAACTGCCTGAGCTTCAAGAACTACTGCATGCATCCCGAAGGGGCAACCTTGACGAGAAGCAGCCTCTAGCACCAATGCATGCAGACTGGAGAGAGACCCTTGGTGTGAATCCACCTCTTTAAAGGAGAGGGCCGACACCAGAGGGGGAAAGACTGAGGTTGCTACTGACAGAGCACCAGGGGAAGCACCTACAAGAGAGGTCGACCCAGACGTGGAGGTCGCGGCCGAGGGAGGGAGGCCCATAACCATTGCCGCAAATTTACCAAGAGCCACCATGTGGTAGAGATGAGGGGGCCATCATTGGAGCTTCTGCAGTTGCTGTGAAGGAGGGTGGAGGGGGAAAGGAGGCACTAGATCGGCGGCCTGCGGGAGAACCAGGAGCGCGTTCAACAACTAAAGAGTAATTTTTCAATAAGAAATGTTAAGCATGAAGTTCATTCCATTTTTAGCATTTAACTTAACCATAACCAATAATGTTGCAACATCCAATATCAAAAGAAGAAACACCATGCACAAGAACACAAGAAGTATCCTGGGAAACCCTTCCCAACAAGGGAAGAAAAACCAACCAAAGTCCTTTGCCATATTATTCAAGAGAAATACCTTCACCACCAAGAAAACCTAAAACACAAGAGGGTGCTTTTAAACCCTAGAAGTCTAGCACCCAAGAGAGGTGCACACTTTTTCCCAAGAAGGTGTACTTGCTGAAATTTCCAAACTCACACAAAAGACATGATTCCTCAATGGGGAATTTACCTTTACTTATACTAGACTGAACCTATCAACATAAGTGTCTATTGGTACAACATGGCCGACCTCACTAACTCACAATATAATTAATAATAACCAGATTAATTATCTTTTACATTTATTATCTATCATAATAAGGTGGGGCTGACATGTACCCTTTACATTACAATTAGGGTTACATACAGGTCTGACTCTTGAACAATATAACAAGGGATATCATACACCCACTAGTTCTCAACCACTAGGGGCACATCCATAGGGATTTCCATATCTCTTGGATCACTGCATTACAAAGAAGAACCACTTCTTTACTAGTGCTTAGCCACTAGGATCACGTTCACCTATGCTCGTCCACATGCACGTCCACTCAATAGATCTTCTTTCCCACTACATTACACATGAGAGTCATCTTGAGTTTCTCATCAACTCTTTTCTCAGAGGAAGCTAATACATCATCTTGATTTCTGTCTCATGATGATGCACCCAACACTTTGGGATTTTACATGTTTACCTTGCGCTCAACCACAGACACAACCACTTGTGCAAATCTCCTTTCTCACTGCATTACATAGGAGAATCATCTCGAGTTCTTCATAACGTAAGGAGGAGGCCATATCTACATTCCAAATATATATTATATAGGAACCACACACCCTTCTCAGGGGATCTCTCTTAGGTTTGTGTTCTGGAGAATGTCTCACATAGCTGCAATCATCAACAATTATTGCATACTTTAACTCGGTAAATATCAATATATGCTGCAAATTGTTCATTGTTCCAGACATGTACAAAAATTACCTCACAACTTCTCTTTTCCTTACTATACCTAGACCTAATTGACAGGTGATCAAGATAGGGGGTGTGTAATACCCCGGTTTTGGGCCCCATATTAAATAATGCATTTTTTCAATTTATGAAAGGCGAGAGTGTTGAAACAATTAAAAAAGGCTAGTGTGCCCAAGAAATGTAATGTTTTGATCATTATTAATAAAACATACACCACTGGCTTCTAGATGAACAAGGAAAAGAGTTATAGAGGGCTATGATTCCACAAGAGAGGGGGGTTGGGGGGATAAGTATTTATTTTATATTTTAACTACCCATTTTTGTTTAATGGAGAATATCAGTGACATGAGCTTCTTGGGGGAAGGCCATGTGGTTCTCTAATTCCAAGAAATACATAAACCCATCTTTGGACTATTTGGGGGGTTCACTCACTCACTCATTGTTCACTGTTCGTTGTTCACACCTTTCATTTTATTTTCTCTCTCTCTCTCTCTCTCTCTCTCTCCCCATTCACTCTTGCACCCATTCATCATTCATTCCGATCTTGTCTTGGGAAAGAAAAAAAAATTGTTGGAGAGGAGCCATGGTTTTGTTGGATGTGATGTCTGCTGGTGTATTCCAAACGTGAATTAATGCCTGCATGTATGAGATGCATAGGAATGTGTTAATTTTTTCCCACAACTGTGAATCTTGAGAGTACTAGCATGGAGATTCTTGACCAGATGCACTAGAGCCTTGGAAAGAGGTGGACAACCTAAGGGACTGCACAACAGAGAAGGGGGTCCATTCTTTTGGGTTGTGAAGTTTGGATAGAAGAGAGTTGGTATACTTTGGATTGATGTGTGTGCTGAGAATCCTATGAGAGCTTGAATGATGACTGGTTTGGGAAGCTAAGTGACACTATGGAACCGTTCTTATGGATTCATAACCCTGGCTTAGGGGTGACATTACTATTGAGAATTGGAACAACAATGTTTACGGTTGTGTGGAACTTCCTTGGTTTGTAGCTAGTTGCTGATTCATTTCATTAAAGAAAAGTGCTCTCTGTCATGGTTTCATTTACCTATATATTTATTTCCGCTGTGTATAAATTTTTATCTTTGAGATTCATGTTTATAATGTGCATGCTTGCTGGTTATTGTTGTCTATGGAATTATATTTATTTCTTTTATGTGTAGGATGAATCTTGATCTCTGCATGTGAATATTTCATGCCTCTTTGTTAATTAAAAATTTATTGGAATCTAAATTCAGTTCAAAATCGAGTTTTGAGGTAGTGTTCCCAGCCTATGGGTAGCTGGGTACGTTACATGGTGGGAGGCTTGACTATTTCTTGCTATTGGATCCCTTGAGGTCACCAGGGAATCCTCCCTTGTGGTGGACTTATTCCATCACTAAAATGAGGGAATATTATACTTAGGTGACAATGGTAGTTTATTATATAGTTACACAATATTTGGGGATCTTGTGGAGGGATTTGCACAAGTACAAATCCAGTGATAACAATATTTTTTCAAACATTTTGGATTCTCATGATTTGAACTGGGTTGGTTCGTCACATTTGGTATCAGAGTTAGTTTTATTTGACCATCCCAATTCGATCCTTTGTGGAATATGGCCAGGATTAGGATCATAAAACTAGTTGTGATACCTAATGTGACGAACCAACCTGGTTCAGATCACAAGCATACAAAATGTTTGGAATAATATCATGATGTAGATCAGAGTGTGTAATAGACACACACACACACACACACACACACACACACACACACACACACACACACACACACACACACACACACACACACACACACA
>ML791862.1:169168-186533 GCA_009831015.1 Picea engelmannii
TCTAGAATCCTTATCCATTTTTCAACTCTTTAATGAAAATAAAGAAATTACATTTATGTGAGACTCTAGGTCTTCTCTGATTTTCTTGACCTTGATCAAGTCATGAATGAACTCATTTTCCCTGAGCCTATGCTCCTGCATCATATGATTACTCAAGAAAGACTTGGTTATATCTCTTGAAGACAAAGGATGAAGTTTTCAGCAAGTTTCAAGAATTCAAAGCAGAGGTAGAGAACCTCACAAACAATAAAATCAAGACCTTGAGAACAGATAATGGAGGTTAACATACATCTAAGGAATTTGTTTCCTTTTGCAAATCAACAGGGGTTAGGAGGGAGCTAACTATTCCTCATAATACTCAACAAAATGGTGCAGTGGAAAGGAAGAACAAATCTATTGAAGAAACTGTGAAGGAACTATTGAACGATCAAGGTTTATCTATGTATCTGTGGGGAGAAGCAGCCATGACAAAAATATATGTTCAGAACAAAAGTCCCCACCGCATATTGAAGGATATGACTCCAGAAGAATCCTTCTCAGGAAAGAAACCTAATGTGGAACACTTAAGAATCTTTGGATGCCCTGTTTACTTTCACATCCCCAAGGATAAAAGGAAGAAATCAGAACCCTTAGGAAAGAAGGACATATTCGTGGGATACAATGAATCATCCAAGGACTACAAAATCTATATCCCATAACAACATAAGGTTGAATTCAGTAGATACGTAACCTTCAATGAAAGGATGGATTTCAAGAAATCCATAGAAGAAACTATAGAAGAAGAATATGAAGAGCCTAATGAAGAAATCACATGTCTTCTAGAAAGTCAGAATGAACAAACATAACAAATTGATCATCCAATGCAACCATGTGAAACTATTGAATCAGACACTGTACCCAAAACTAAGAAACATCTAACTTGGATTGAAGCTACCTTACAAGAAGTAGAAAGACTCAAATCCCCAAGTGGCACCTTCAGAAAAAGCAAAAAACCCAAGAGATTCTCCAACTATGCAACATGTATGACAAAGATTCTAAATGAAGAAACCACCAAATTTGAAGAGACAACTCAAAATAAACAATGGAAAGAAGCCATGACAAAAGAACATCAGTCCATCATGAAAAATGATGTATGGAAAATTGTTCCTAGGCCTAAAGAAAAATCAGTAGTAACTTCAAAATGGGTCTATAAGATCAAACATGCAACAAACAAAAGCATGGGTAAATATAAAACAATGTTCGTAGTTGGAGGGCTCTCCCAGAAGGAGGGAGAATAATATGACAAAACATTTTCTCCTATTGCCAAATATACTTCTATTAGAGCCATTATATCTCTTGCTGCTTCATATGGGATGGAGTTTACATTAGATGGATGTAAAAACAAATTTCCTCAATGGAGCAATCGAAGAAGAAGTATACATTTAACAACCTCAAGGATTTGAAGTAAACTCCATAGACACTCATGTTTGCAGAATAAATAAATATTTATATGGACTCAAGCAATCTCCAAGAGCTTGGTATGCCAGAGTAGACAACTACTTAATAAGACTTGGCTTCTCCAAGAGCCATGGAGATCCAAATATTTTCTACAAAGTCGTGAACAATGCACCTGTGATTCTACTGCTATATGTCGACGATTTATTCTTGATAGGCGAAGAGTCTCTCATCATCTAGTGTAAAAAGGAAATTGCTTTTGAGTTCGATATGAAAGATCTTGGTCTCATGCATTACTACTTAGGACTAGAAGTATGGAAAAAGTGTGGCAAATTATTCCTTGGATAAGGAAAGTATTCAGTGAAGATTCTTCAGAAGTTTGGAATGATAGATTGCATATCCATGGAAAATCCTATGACCAAAGATATAAGGAAAGTAAGAAACTTAGATTCTGATCCAGTAGACCCATCCATATATCGACAATTGATTGGGTCATTGATGTATTTAGTAAATACTTGACCAGATATTTGCTTTGCTGTAAACACACTAAGACAGTTCTAGGTGGAACCCAAATATGAGCATTGGATATCTAAAAAGCATGTTCTAATATATATTCATGGGACACTAAACTATGGTTTAAGATATACCACATCCAATGATATACAACTTCATGGATTCACATATTCAGATTGGGCAAGAAGTGTAGAATACATAAGGAGTATTTCATGGATGTGTTTCAGCTTGGGCTCCGCTATGATATCTTGGAGAAGCATGAAACAAAATTCTATTGGACTCAACACATCATAAGCATAATATATCGCAATATGTGAGGCATGTACAGAAGAAATATGGTTGAGAAATATGATTTCTGGACTATTTGATCAGGTTCCAGATTCGACCATAATATATTGTTACAATCAGAGTTGTATAAGGCTATCAAAACACCCAGTGTTTCATGAATAGTTAAAACACATTGAGATCAAATACTACTTTATTTGAGATAAAGTCTAGGAAGGAGAAGTGAAGCTCCAGTATATCCCCATAGGTGAGAAGACAACAAATATCTTGACAAAGCCTCTGTCCAAGATAGAGTTTGCATACTTACGAGAAAAGTTGGGGATCGTGGAAATAACTCCCTTAGTTGAAAGGGAAGAGATGTCTCTCTAGGTTGGGAGGGAGAACTGATATGTCATTGATTTATGGACAACCATTTTCTAGCTTGGAAAATGGTCCAGGATGGGTAGTTCCTTTCTAGTTCAGAAAGTGGTTTGATATTTCTAACGGAAAGGAATTTTCCAGTTCAGAAAATAGTCCATATCAAATGATCATTTTCGTAATGAAAATGGTTCAATCAATTGATGATGTACCATAGAAAATGATTCCCCTTATGGCCAGTGTGGGGGAATGGTCCAGGACAATATTTATTCTTGACAGTCACTCTCAGAAGTGGTTGAGAAGAATGGTATGCCTCGTCGAGAAGTCATTCTTTCGAATTTCACAGTTGTGAGCAGTTTCAAAGAATGGTCCGTTTTGGAGGTTGGTGCAGGAAAATCATTTCCTTAGGTGTAACATCCCCAACCACCAATAGACTGGGAAACACCACTACTTAGACACTTCACCTAGCTCTGATACCAATTTGTACATTTATATGCATGCATAACTAACACAATTAACAGTTACGACACTATGTTCATGCCACTTATTCATGCAAAAATAATACTAAACATTCCATCTCTATAAGAATACATACGACATATTCTAACCATACATAAATCAATGTGGATTTAATAGTAAGCCTACATATACAAAATACACATGCATTACTCATCAATTATAACACATGTACATATACACAACATGTAAATGAACATAAAAGTGGTACTTATCTTTTAATAGGAGACCACCAACTACGTGAAGATATTCCATGAACCTCCCAACCTTATACCACACTTCTCATCACTCTCAACAGTGGGTCACCACCGAGATGGGACCAAACCCCACTAGGAAAGGGATTCCTAGGCTAGGCAAGGTCAATAGGAAATTCACACAGTTTAATAGGAAGGATTATCTCTCAGGAGCCACTTACACCCACTTCTCACAGACTCTCATTCCCCACATGCCTATCCCACCCCAGGAGTATACACCTTCACTGTCACATAGTCCATCGGCTGCTCCACCTCCCTTCCGGGGCTTCAACAACATGCTGAACTAGAATTCTCAGATCTCTATAGTAGCTACGAGACTCCCTCCAGGAAAACTCACTTCCTCATCACACTCTCTCACTTGGAGAGAGTTTCTCACATGCCTGACAACCTGCTTCTTCAATCCACAAAAATCTCTCTCACCTAGAGAGAGAGTTTCTTACAGGCCTGACAACCCACCTCTTCAACCATGAGCTTGACAACCCACCACTTCAAACCACAATAGAAAATTTGGGTAAGGCAAGGGACAACTCAGTAAATTACAAAGGTGCACGATGGCCATGGGTTCAGCAATTGCAGAATTGGATGGCTACGTGATTTCTCAGTGCATGAGTGAACTCGTGAGGAGAGATGGGGCAGACTAGTCTAGCATAGTGAAGATGGTGAGAGTGTGAGAGACAAAACTGTCTGTGCATGAAAATCCCCCCCTCATGAGTGAGTGAGTGAGTCCCCTCAAAAACGCATGTGATTGAGCTGACACATGTTACTCATGAAGCATGTTCCTTTCCATTTGGAAGTCACCCATCCTCCCAAAGGAACTTAGGATATAAACATATCCTTCTAATCATATTTTGGAATAATAATAAATTATTATTCTCTTGGACTTAAGCCCTTAGGCTTAACCCCTCTTTCCAACCTCTCATCCCCCTCTCTCTTACCCAACCTAGTGGATCTTAGTCCCCCATACTCTTTCTTCATGGCCAATCTACACACAATGATGTTTTTATATTAATAATATGAATATTTACATGTACAAAACATGCTCTTGGCCTTTAACACCTAGGCTCTTCAACCTAATAAACACATAAGCCTATACATTATAATTTCTTGTCTCACCAGCCTACAAAACATGTTACAATTCATAAATACAACGGGGGATCATCCTTGGGGATATTACAATTCCCTCCCATTATTTTTGCACTGTCCTCAGTGCAACTTATTTACACCGCATCAACAAGATTTTCAAAATCTTAAAAAAGATGCAGGTATTCTACCCACATAGCATCATCATTCTCCCATGTCATGTCCTTAAGACCATACCAGGTCCACTGGACCTTTACAATCCCTATGGATCGATTTCGGAGCTTCTTTCTCTTCCGTTCCAATATGCACACCAGATGCACTTGCAAGACGCCTTCTTGCTCCACCTGAATCACATTCCGATCAATAACATGATTAGCATCATATATATATTTCTTAAAAAATGAAACATGAAACACCTTATGTACAGTCATGGATGTAGGAAATGCAAACATATATGCAAGTGGTCCAATCCTTTCTAGGATTTCAAATGGTCCACAATATCTGGTTGCCAACTTGGAACAATTTCCTAGCTTCAGGGAACTTTTGTTGGTTTTCACTTTCAAGAAAACATCATCACCCACTTTAAACTCCCTGTGTGTTCTGCTCTTATCAACATAAATTTTCTGCCTGTCTTGGGCAACTTTCAAATTCTTCTTAATCTTTAGCATTTTCTCTTCCATTTTCTTGAGAAACTCTGGCCCAACCACTACCCTATCAACTGGGTTGTCCCAACTTATTGGTGTGTTGCACTTTGTGCCCTAAAGTGCTTCAAATAGGGTCATCTTCAGTGCTGCTTGATACCCATTGTTGTAGGAAAATTATACCAAGTGTAGGTATTCTTCGCATTTATATGGTTTGTCCATCACATACATCCTTAGCATGTCCTATATCACTTGGTTCACCCTTTCTATTTTCCCATCAGACTTAGGATGATAGGCTGTGCTGAAGTTCAGATTTGTTTTGAACCCTTTGAATAACCCTCTCCAAAAATTTGAGGTAAATTTGAGGTCTTTGTCAGACACAATTGTCTTGGGAATACTATACAATCATGATACTTCCTTCATATAGATATCAACATCATTATCTTCTTTGTGAGCAGTTTTCAATGGAATAAAATGGGAAGCTTTCGTAAGATTATCCATCACCACCATGATGGAATCATGCTTCTTTCTTGTTCTGGGAAATCCTATGATGAAATCCATTGTCACCACTTCCCACTTCCACTCAGTAATGGGTAAAGGTTGTAGCAACCCTGCTGGGTGTCTATGTTCAACTTTGACTTTATGACACTCCATACTCCTGGCGATGTATTCTACAATTCCCTTCTTCATACCTAGACAAAAGTAATGTCTCTTGACTACTGCCATTGTTTTCTGATATCTAGGGTGTCCAACATAATACACATTATGCATTTCTTTCAATATCATAATTCTCAATTTCTAAAAATTAGGTACATAAATTCTATTTTTGTACAGGAGTGTTCCATCAACTTCCAATTTATAATCTTCAACTTTCTGCTGCATTTTACCTTTGTACAATTTTGTTACCAATTCCATGTATTGCAAATCTGATTTTGAAGCCTCCACAATTATTTCTTTCAAATCTGATTGGTACATGCTAATGGATGTATCATGCAACTCATGCACTCTCCTGCTAAGTGCATCAACCACTTTGTTCTCATTTCCTTTGATATGCTTGATATCAAAGTCATACTCACAAAGGAATTCCAACCATCTAATTTGCCTAGCATTCAAGGTTGGCTTATTAAACAAATACTTTAGAATGTTATGGTATATCCTCAGTTCAAACCTCCTTCCCATGAGGTAGTGCCTCCATTTCTTTAGGGTGTGCACCATGGATGACAACTCCAAATCATGAGTTGCATAGTTCTTTTCATGTTCCTTCAGCTTTCTGGATTCATAACATACCACAAATCCATTTTGACTGAGGACTCCCCCCACTCTTTCTTTTCATGCATCTATACACACTACAAAATATTCATCCAGATATGAAATCCTCAGGATTGGAGCACTGGTTAACAACTACTTCAAATGCTAGAAGCTCTTTTCACACTCTTATGTCCATTGAAAATTTACCCCCTTCCTTTGCAATGAAGTGATTGGGTGAGAAATTTTCGAAAACCCTGCAATGAATCTCCTGTAATAGCCATCTAGACCCATAAAGGATATGAAATCTATCACATTCTTAGGTACTCACCATCCTCTAATGGCCTCTATCTTCTCAAGGTCCACTGCTATCCCTTCCTCTGAAATGATATGTCCCAAATAATGAATCTGTTTTTGATAAAATTAACACTTGCTCAATTTGGCATACAACTGATGCTCTCTTAGCACTTGCAACACCATCCTCATATGATGTTAATTCTCTTCCTCCGACTTTGAATACACTAGGATGTCATCCAAAAAGACTATGACAAAGTTGTCTAGATATTCTTTGAATACACCATTCATTAGGCACATGAAAACAATGAGTGCATTTGATAACCCAAATGGAACCACTGTGAATTCATAATGAACATACCTTGTTCTAAAGGTGGTATTTCTAATTTCTTCATCCTTTATCCTTACCTGATGGTACCCTGACTTGAGATATATTTTTGAAAATATCTTGGCATCCTTCAACTGATCAAAGAGATCATTGATCCTTGGAAAGGGATACTTGTTATTTATAGTGACTTTATTCAACTGTCTAAAATCAATGCACAATATTAATGTCCCATCTTTCTTCTTCATGAACAAGACTGGGGCACCCCAAGGTGACACACTTGGCTGTATATACCCCTTCTTCAAAAGTTCTTCAATCTGCATTTGCAACTCCTTCAGCTCTTGTGTACTCATTCTATAAGTAGTTTTTGACATTGGAGCTACTTCAGGCATCGAGTTTATAGAGAAATCAATATCTCTCTTTGGTGGTATTCCTGGTACCTCCTTGAATACATCTTCAAAATCTTCCAGGACTGCATGGTCTTCAATATTTTACACCTTATCCTTAGGCGCTTCATCCATATGGGTTGCAAATATTTGACATCTCTTCCCGTAGCACTTTTTTAGCTGCATTGCTGAGACTTCTCTGATAGTCACTGCCCTTGGGATTCCCTGCACTTTCATTGGGATTCCTTCCTCATCTAGGCAAGTAAATTCCTTATTACAATAGTCTAAGAAGGCATGGTGCTGGTCCAACCAATCTATCCCAATTAAATAGTCATAGGAACCTAAAGGTACGATGTTCAATTCAGCCCTTGTGCTAAGTCCATTCATGTCCAGTGGACATGACTTAACCAGCTCAACGACCTTTCTCTTGGTTCCTCTAGCCAACTGCACTAACCAAGATTTTCCATGCTTGCTTCTTGGAAAATGCAAAATTTCCACCATTCTAGGATCTATATAGCTATGACTAGCTCCTGAATCAATCAAAATAGTAATGGTTTGGTTGTTGATCATACCTTCCACTTCAATCATGTGTGATTGATATTCTTCTTGATTGTTGTCCAGGTCTACGTATATCCCTGGTACACTTCTGCCCATGTCCTCCACTGTTTCTTCTTGCTGAACCTTGTGGAAAATTCTCACTTTGTCATTTCTGTGGGGGAAATCTCCGTACCTATGATTTCCTTTACAACCCCAACATTCCATAGGTGGTTGTATTGGAATTTTCCCACCTACTTTAGACTTGCTGGGCTCTCTAAAACCTAGCTATCCTTGAGGGATATTTCTGAAAAAGGATGGCTTGGTTCCCTTCTTCCTCTGATCCATCTTGAATTTCTTCTTGTCTTCCCAAGTTTTTGGAAAGTTGTCTTTCCTTTATGTTGATCATATATACATTTTTATCTCCTTATGGTTGCTTCCATATTTTTAGGATCATCATATTGGATCTTGTCACTAATGAAAGCCGACAATCCACTCAAATATCTTTGGATTTTGATAGTCTCATATTTGATGAAAGGAACATACTTCAACAACTCTAGGAATCTTCTTTCATACTCATCTATTTTCATGCTTCCCAACTTAAGTTCAAAGAAATCTTTCATCTTCTTTCATAGTATCTCTTAGTCAAGTATTTCTTTTTGAAATAATTCTTGAATTCCCTCCAAGTAACATTTTTCTCTTTGATGTGCTACACCTACACAATTTGATCCCACCACATGGATTCCTTTCATTTTAGTTGATACATTGCAATTCTCCCTTTTGCATGAGAGGAGTAATTTTTTAGTTGGAAATACTTCCTCATGTCAAGTAGCCATGTCTCCGCATCTTCCTCCGTAGGAGGTTTGATATTGTTCATTTCACCCTTCAGTTCATCCTCTCCAGATCTTCTATTCTTTCTGGTAGGAGATGGGCTTGAACTACTGTGTGCCATCCTCTTGGAGTGCCCTTGGGAGTGATGATGGTGTCTTCCAACACTCCTTGATTTTCTCTTCTCATCGGGAAACCCGTGACTTACTGATTTACTGGAGTCACTCTCCTTATCCAATTTCTTTTCTATTCTTTCCAGGATCCATATCAACTTTATGTTGAATTTTCCTTGTTGTTCCCTAGCTTTCATGAATTTTTTGTTATATGCTTGGTGATTTTGGACATCTTTCTGCAATCTTTCAATGATTTTCATCATGTCCAAGTTCTCATCTTTTTCCTCTCCATGACCATGAGAATTGGATCCTTCTTTATCCAATTGATCATTTATTCCTCTAACTTCGTCTTCCAGTCCCTAAGCCTCTTGTGAATCCCCCATTTATCTGCACTCTATGCTGATCCTTATCTAATTTAGCTGTTGTTTAACTCTTCAAAAACAATGTGCAATCAACTGAAATTTGTCAAGCCATCAATCCTTAAGAAATTCCACAATATTCATAAACCAATAGGATTCAAAGAAAACTTTCATATTTCATTATGTGGTTCTCTATCAATCAAGAATCCCCACAGATCTTTTCTTTCTGAGCTTTGCTCTATTCTGCAATAATTTTTGAGCACTAGCCCCTTTTGTCTTGGCCCCCAACCTATGCGACCACGGGATGTGGCCAAGCACTAGTTCGATAGGAGCTTATTCAGGACTTCAGGCCTTCGGGATTCAGAACTATGAGCTTTGGAAGTTCCTAAACCAAGTCATTGTAACTCCCTAGAGTGCCAAATGGGTGAACTCACGAAGTGTGGGGAGTGGATCTATGGTCCTCTGTTCATCAACAACCAACGACTGAGATGTGATATAACCCTCAACAAGCAGATAAGACTAATTTTGTATAGTGGTTAATCTTCACGCAAGTCTCATTGGTTGTGATCATCAACACTTGGATCGATGGCTTGTAATCAATTCCACACCCCCCCCTTGCCTTTCTTCCTTTAATGGTGGGGGGGCCCTCCACTGCATAACATAACACAATTCTTCTGAAGAGTCTGGTCTTCGAACTATGACATATGGTGCGACACGTCCTCTGGGCCCTAGGGTTTCAATGTTCGAACACTAAGATGTCATATCAATATTTACGCCTTTCAAATTGTGGGGGCATGCATCGATGGTTTTGGATTAACGCACCTATCACCCCGCAATTCCTTGGACGTTGAAACGTAACCCCTCGGTAAAACCGTGGTTTGGATTATGGGGCTGCCTTGGGGAATTAACTCCCGTGCAACTTGGGTCCCTACAATGCCTCATGTTCATCGATATTGATGTATCATGATCAACGCCAATGTAGGCTCACTGTATATTGACATTTAAATATGTTATGTAACCTCAGGGCCCCACTAACCATTCTCATACAGAGTGCCACATGGAGGAATACTAACGGTTGACACGTGTCATGTTTCAAATGGAATTTCAATCTTGCAGGGGTTCGAAACCCACTAACACATGGCACACAACCCATGTGTCCACGTCAATCCAAGTGACATCATCATGAATCACTACTTCGGCTCTTCGAGGCTTCAGAGCTTCGGGCTTTGAGAGTTCTTGCCCCAGCATAAACTAATTTTCCCAAACGTTGAAATCCTGAACAAGAAAATCTGCTGACACGTGTCCCTCTTGATGGATGGTCTGGATTAACTATGGACTTCAGAGCTATATTTCTTTTGCATCTTCCACTCTATAACACATAACTTCGACGAAGTCTCGAATTCTAAAGGACTTGCAGATTAACCCTCCTACACTTTTCTTTATATCTGACGGTTGTGAACTGTTCTCCTTCTCTTGAACAGATACTATGACCCACATTACTTTGAGTCCCAATACCATGTATGTCATGGTTTTAGAATACTGATACACCTCCTGAGCTTCATAACATGGCCAAGTTAACCTTTTGGAACTCAAGAATGTTCTGAGGTTTGAAATTTGTTCCTCTTGACACGATTTCCACCTGAAACCTTGGCTCCAATGACCACTTATCTGGACCATCTAGGCTCAGTTCTTGAACCTTGGCTCTAATGAACACTTATCTGGACCATCTAGGATCAGTTCTTGAACCTTGGCTCTGATACCATTTTGTAACGTCCCCAACCACCAACAGGTTGGGCAATGTCACTACTCAGACACTTCACTTAGCTCTCATACAAATTTGTACATTTATATGCATGCATAACTAACACAATTAACAATTACACCACTATGTTCATGCCACTTATTCATGTGGAAATAATACTAAAAATTCTGTCTCTATAAGCATATAGACAACATATTCTAACCAGAAAAAGATTAATGTGGAATTAACAATAAGCCTACACATACAACATATACATGCATTACTCATCAATTATAACACATGTACATATACAAAGCATGTAAATGAACATAAAAGTGGTACTTATATTTTAATAGGATACCACCAACTGTGTGTAGACCTTCCACGAACCTCCCAACCTTAGACCACACTTCTCATCACTCTCAGCAGTGGGTCACCCCCAAGCTGGGACTCAACTCTACCAAGCAAGGGATTCCTAGGCTAGGCAAGGTCAATAGGAAAGTCACATAGTTTAAGAGGAAGATTCTCTCCTAGGAGCCACTTACGCCCATTGCTCACAGACTCTCATTCCCCACATGCCTATCCCACCCCAGGAGTATACACATTCACTATCACACAATCCATCGACTGCTCCACCTCCCTTTCAGGTCTTTAGCAACATGCCAGACTAGAATTCTCAGAGTTCTGTAGCAGCTATGAGACTCCCTCTAGGAGAAATCACTTCCTCATCACACTCTCTCTCCTATAGAGAGTTGCTCATAGGAATTAAAACCCGCTTCTTCAATCCACAACAAACTCTCTCATCTGGAGAGAGAGTTTCTCACAGGCCTGACAACCTTCTTCTTCAACCATGGGCTTGACAATGGGCTTTAGGTGCATGATGGCCACGAGTTCAACAATGGCTGAATTGGCTGGCTGCGTGCTTGCCTAGTGTGTGAGTGAACTCGTGAGGAGAAATGGGGAAGAATGGTCTAGTATAGCGAAGATGGTGAGGGCGTGAGAGCCAAAACTGTCTGTGCTTGAACCTCCCCCCCCGTGAGTGAGTGAGTGAGTCCCCTCAAAACTGCATGTGCCTAAGCTGACACATTTCACTCATGAAGCATGTTCCTTTCCATTTGGAAGTCACTTGTCCTCCCAAAGGAACTTAGGATATAAACATATCCTTCTAATCATATTTTGGAATAATAATAAATTATTATTCTCTTAGACTTAAGCCCTTAGGGTTAGCCCTTCTTTCCAACCTCTCAGCCCCCTGTCTCTTACCCAATCTAGTGGAGCTTAGTCCCCCTTACTCTTTTTGCATGGTCGGTCTACACACAATGATGTTTTTATATTAATAATATGAATATTTACATGTACAAAACAGGCTCCTGACCTTTAAAACCTAGGCTCTCTGGCCTAATAAACACATAAGCCCATAGCTTATAATATCTTGGCTCACCAGCCTAGAAAACATGTTACAATTAATAAATACAACTGGGGCTCATCCTTGGGGATATTACATTAGGAAATGGTTCAGACAGTCATTCCCTAAGGCAAACTCATTCTCTCTAGGTTAAACTTTGTTTAGTGCCAGAGAAATGGACCTGTTACGTGAATGGTCCAGGTTAAAAAATCAAGGACATGCATTCCCTAGGGTAGACTTATTCTCTCTAGGTTGCACTTTTTTTAGTGTCAGAGGAATGGCATAGTTAGGTGAATGGTCCAGGCTTAGAAATCAGGGACAATTATTCTTCCATGTTTGGAAAGAATAGTCCATGATAGCCCATGGTTGATTCTTTTACTATATGAGGGAAGATGCTCTTCCAATATTTCACAATATGTGAGTGGAAGAATGGCCCCATATGACTCAGTTTATATCATGATATTGTTTATGTGCAGGTTGATATTAGATGATATGATTGCTATGGATACTGTATGTCTCTGGATAGTAGATGTATGCTACTATGGTGGATGTGTTCCACTGGTTGTGACTATGTGTCACTGATTAAATAGTCATGTGCTACTTGGTGTGGTTGTGTACCACTAGATAGTAGTTATGTAATATTATGGATATACACAGTTGTTTTATATCAGATGACATTATATTGATTGTCATGAATATTATCTAGTTGGATAATGATGACGGTGCTCGTGATTCGATCATGAGATAGCCTGTGTGGCTATAATGATGCTGCCAGTTGAATGGTCTATTTGTGCTCAAGACCATTACCTATTATACCTCCCTATCTAGGAGGGAGTGTTGATATTATGGTAGTTGCGAGAGGTATTAACCTCCATTTGTGACCTTTGATGAGATTAGAATATTTTGGAAGCAAGAAAATACTTGGACATAACCCTAGAAGAGAAGTCGGCTAAAGAAGTATTTTATATTAAGTCTTTAGTACCCAGAAAGAGAAGTCAACACAGATAGCCTGGAAAAAACAGTATAAATATAGGACGCAATTCTCATTTGAGACATATATCTTAGAATTGCAGAAATCCACTTGTGCACACTGCAGAAGTCTAGTAGTGTGCAAGTTTGGGGAGCAGCTGTAGCCGCAATCCTGCAATCTACATTTTCGATTTTTCTGGGTTGGAATCTCTAATCAATTTTGGTTATCTTTTCTTGGTGCATTAGCCTTGGTTGGCTATTGGTTTACTACCACAATTCTTCTCTTTGTCAAGGTCAAGGTGCTCGGGGGTGGCATTAGTGCCTATGGTTGGGTGACAATATTTCTATATTGTCTATGGTTAAACGAGCAGACCCACTTTTCTAACAGTAATATCACAAGTTCACCATCCACAACCTTGAAGTAAGGTTGGAATCTACTATACTCTTGGTGAAACCCAAGCTCATCAGGAAACTGTCTATCTAGCATATCATGTCTCGGGTGCCTGCTTAGGCCCATATAAATCCTTCTTCAATATGTAGACATGAGACTCCTTCTCATGTATCTTGTGGCTTCTCTATGTACACTTCTTATGATTATTGGAGAAAGTGTCTCATCATAATATTCTCCCTCTTGATGGGAGAATATTCTAGCCACACGTCAAGATTTGTACATATTTATACTATTATCTGCAACATTCTTGATCTGGTAGATCAATATTGGAATTCACCACTGACTTCCCTTCTTATCTCAAGGAAAAATCCATATCCTAGTCCTTCTGACTGGCTTCCTCCTTTGTCATTGAAACAAGGGAATATTCCCAGGAGATTTCACATCTCCTAGAAGTCTCTGATGCTATGATCTAGTCTTCTCAACTCATGGCATCTATCTGTTAGTCCTGGAAGACATCTCTTTCATCATTATGAATCTGAGGAGGAATAATTTCTGAATGAAAGTCTCTAAGCCATTGAATCTCACTAAGATCATGCTCACTTTGAGTATTCATGCTCCCTCTAAAGCTTGAATCCCTCTGATTATATATAATCTTCGATGCCATCTTCTCACTCTATGTGTGTTGATTTCTTCTGAAGTATCCTTTAAATGGTCTTGAGGATGATGCTCCTCCCTTTGAAATCTATCTCTTTCTAAGATGATACTTGTTGGGGTCACCTGCCTCATCAAATGTGGAGCCATATTCTCCTCATGATATGGATCATTAATTCCATATATCTTTGTATCCTTCAAAGTGACATGGGACCACATTGGTCTCTTCTTGGTTACTGCAATGATTTTGGGTAGGCCCTTCTAGCTCTACTAACTCTTCTTCTTCTTCGGTACATGGATGTATATGGTCATGTATAAAACCTTCTTATCTGGATAGCCTATTCCATGAATCAAACTAGAGACCATCTAATATGTTTCCTCTTGCAACCGTCACTATATCTCCCTTAAGTTTGATCACCTGTGACCTGCCTAGAACAAGAACAACAAGGGAGAAACAATAGACAATAATAATACTCTTTATAATAATAATAATAAAAATAGTGAGAACAATCGTCACAATAGCTCCTTTAGATATATCACTTGTGACCTTCCTGGAACAAGAGCCAAAAATAAGAAATACAATAATAAGAAATGAGAAAAACACTTTTCTAGTGTTGGGATCAATCATTCCTCCATGGTAACCTAGAAACAAAATAAGAAGTTTCTCCTAGAGGAGATGTTAGTTATATCTAGTAAATAATTACAATAAGCATTTATATCAATAGTGCTCACATGCTACCAAGTATTCATTGTATCTAACAATAATATAACTTTTCAAATATTTCTATCACAACTATAGTGTTTACTTGTAGTGTAGCAGTTATCAAACTTGATAGGTGCACATTTGAATCTTATAAATTTAATCAATCAAACCTACAACCTGGAGTGTTGTTGCTTTTCTTCTGAGTCTCCTTCACTCAAAAAGACAAGTATTCTCTTCAACATGTCCCTTGTTCTAAGACAATATGATTTCTTGACAAAAATCCGAGTTAGTGAATGCAAGTAAACTCGAAAATCACAACCTTAATCAACCTAATACTTTGACTCTAATTTTGACCAATGGTTAGTATGATAATCATAACTTCAATAGATCAAAATACAACTAGATTTTACAACATATTCTTCACCCTAGTATTCTTCTTGTACTTTTCATTTGCCTCATCTTCATAAGGTTTTGGGACTTCTTCTTTTAGAAAAATCTTCTAGAATGAGCATTACTCTATACTTCCATGCTCAGATGTTGTTAGCGCCTTCAATATTCTCATAAATCTTGGTATTGGGTGCCATCCTGTGCTTGAAAAATACAATAAGGAGATACAAATCTTCAAAGAAATGTTTTGTGATTACCAAAGAGTGTTATGCCAATCTGACCAGTTCCAACTTCAATTCTGTAGCTGCCAAGACTAGGGTTTATGAGGAAACCCTAATTTTTCAAAATTTGAATTTTGGAATTCTGCTCCGAGGGATATTTGCACCCTATTAAGGAGAGTTCCATAGTGTTATCACTTTTCCCAATGTCCTTCAACATTGTGGATGACTTCACCTTGTAGGGTTTATGTAGTTGCAGTAGTTGCAACAATTGCAACACCAGTTGCAGTTTACAAAACTTCGTCAAACTAAGAATCTAACCACAATGATCTGGATTTTATGAGCAGAACGAAATGAATACCGATTATTAGCAGGTACTTAACACAAAAATAACAGAGATACAATAAAACTGGTTTTCTATTAAATAACAAAATAAGCTGAAACTATAAAATGCAGCGGAAACAAGCTTACTGGAATGGTGGCGGCTTATCTCTGAGAAGAGATGTGACAGCAGCGTGCATTCGCAAGAATAAGATTACAATGAGGCTCGGAAGGCCTTTCTACAATAGACGGGAATGCCAAAAGTCCTAGACATCCAAAAACCTAACCCTAAGAGATGAAGCGCCAAAAGTCATGCGGGCCCCGTTTGGGTAAGTTGGTGCATCAACTTCCCGGGGTCGTAACTTTTGCATACGATCTCCGTTTTAGGCGTATGATAGCTTGTTGGAAATATCTATCCGAGGAATACAACATTTTTGACAAAATTCCATCATGGAACTTTTCAATCGCAACATACCCCAAAAAACATCGTTTAGGGCCTCAAAACGGCTCCAAAAGTTCAGGACCCAAAAAAATGCTAAAAATAGTAAATTGCCAAAAATGTCAGAACGCTATTTTGAGCCAGTTGGAAAAGGTGGGTGGCCATCGATATCCATCTGGATCAATCCTCCCTCCTTAGGAAGCAATGGTCTCCATTGTGTTGAGGTCCCCCATTAGATGAGGAAATTTCTGCTGAATTTGGCCCCGGGTGAGCCACTTGCCTTGGTGCAGGAGCTGCCCTGCTTTGACAACTTGATAAAGCTGGATCCTTTGTTGTCGAGTGCCCTTTATCTATCTTTCCATAATCTGATCATTGGATGCCTATTATATGCATTCGGGGTTGAGCTCTGTGGGTGTCATCTGTTCTGCTACTTCCGAGGTGTCCAATAATGGTGGGAAATAAGGGCGAAGTAGATCCACGTTGAACACGGGGTGCAGGACAAGGAAAGGAGGAATGTTGAGCTCAAAAGAATTATCCTCCACGGCCTTGGTGATAGTGTATGGTCCATAACGGAGTGGGCGAAGCTTCTGATGGGGTCCTATAAGGTGTTCTTTCTGCAAGTGCAACCAAACTTTGTCGCCCACTTGAAACTTATGCGACACCCAATGTTGATCATGGCATTGTTTGTACTTGTCATTGGACTTCTGTAGGATATCCTGAACCTGTTGGCGAATGTGTTGGATCCTCTCTATGAACCGAGTGGCTTTGTCAGCTTCAGTTGGAGCAGGAGACGAGTCAGTCGAGGTGACCGCAAGGGGAAGTGCAACATCTATGGGACCCAATGGTTGGAATCCCAACCCCACTTGAAAGGGTTGTGGCTGGTTGATCTATGTAAGGCTCGGTTGTAGCTATGCTGGACATAGGGAAGGCTCTCATCCCATGTGCGAGGGTTCTTTCAATTACACATGCGAAGGAT
>ML791862.1:215410-239500 GCA_009831015.1 Picea engelmannii
ACTCTTCCTTCTCATGCATTAGGCTTAGATAGATTCGAAAGAAATTCAGTGTCCATGATAAGCACTTTTCTGTCTAGGGTTAAGGTCAAGCCTTAGAGGTCGATCTACTTGTCCGCAGGCAGATTTTCCTACAACAATAAGATCGAAAGGGGGGAATATAGGGGGTTAAATGTACATGTAATTTGTAAATGTATATATAATAGGGTAGACCTAATAATAAAGAGGCCTCATACAATGGTGGATATGTATATATAGATCATGTATTCATTATTTAGAGATGAAAATTGTGATGTATGTGTTGAAATTTCTCCTACTCAACACCCGACCATTAATTCCAAATAAATCACTTATTGAATTAAAGCACAACTGAGTAATCAACAAAACATGCAGTGAAAGCATAAATAATGAAGTCAAATCAAGCACACATAAACACTAATATTTTAGTGTAGATACCCCTGAAAAAAACCCCAGAGGGAAAACCAATGTTGAGAGTGATTTTATTATACTAAAATTAGTGCTCCCGTAGTAGGGATAATAGCCCACTGAGAGAAATACAATTTTAGACAAACCTGGAAAAGTATGACCTGCTATATGAACTAGATTTTTACGTTTTTCAAGGTGTACATGACTTTGCTTTAGCAAACCCATGTATGTACGCGATTGTCTCCACTACAACCCATGTACATGTATGAAAAACCTGTACGACAAGATACATACAACATGCCACTCTCCTATGGCTTCCTCTAATTGAAACCCACTTGCACTGCCTTTGTTCTCTCTTGTCCTTGACTTGATCTCTATATGGAAGTCCTTCTCCATCTATCCAATATCTTGAATCACAGTCCTTCATGATCCAATACATTGTGTCGAATCCCTCAACACTTGTCAAGTTTCAAGTGTCTTTCTTCTTCACCCTAGCCTTTCTTTTATAATTGTGAGTTATAATCTATTTCTAATAATCAAAGTGATTGACGGTTGAGATTACTTCTCACACCCACTTGAGATTTAGAAACATGATAATTAATTTTAGCACTTTCCTTAAAAAAATCATTTAACTAATTACATAATTAATTAATAAAATCGACTTACTTTAATAATTCCTTTAATTAAAGTAAATTCAAGAGTAAAAGGTTTTGGATGATTTCCACATGTCTAGACACATAGACCTGTGTGGAAATACCTTTTCGATGCTACCACTAGCATCAACAATCCCTCTTAGTGAGAAAGGTATTTTGCACCACTCCAAGTATGTCTCTGAAAAACAAAAATTTCCATTTCACCGAGGGTTTAGTCAGAATATCTACAACTTGCTCATATGTGGAAATATACTAATGCTTCATGGCTCTTTTATGGATCCTATCTCGAATGAAGTGGTATTTGATTTCAATATGCTTGGACCTGTCATGGAATACTAGATTCTTCTAGAGTTTATAAAACTTTGATTATCACAATATATCACCATAGGCTCCAAATCTTGATCAAATAAACCTATAAGAAACTTTTAAATCCAAATGGATTCACAACTAGCCATACTCACTCCAATATACTTTGCCTCTGCTGAACTGAGTGCTACAAAATTCTTCTTTCTGTTGAAACAAGTAATCATTGTTGATGCCAAGCTAAAGCAACACCCATAGTTTCTCTTTATATATACTACACCACCTTCCCAATATTAGTATGCATATCCCTTAAAATCCACTCCATATCCTCCAATATACCTCAATACATACTGCAATGTACCTATCAATAATCGAGCACATGTTTTTCTATGATCCAATGCACCTGCCTCGACTCCACCATGAACTAACTCAAGGTGTTCACAACACAACAAATATCTGGCATGATGTTGGACAAATACATCAAGGACTCTATCAACTACCTGTATATCATGGGATCCACCAACTCTTAATATGAAGTCACCACCTTCTTTAGATTGGTAATCATAGGTGTAGCCATCAGTTTACATTCCTCCATCCTGAATGTCCTATATATCTCTACTGCATACTTTCATTGTCCAAGAAAGTTCTCTCCCAATACTTACCATGCCTCTAACCCTAAGAAGTAATGCATCAAGACAATGCCCTTCATCTCAAACTCACTAGATAAATCCTCTTTTCACCCCACAATAAGCTCCTATGTATCTGTGAGAAATAAATCATCAACTCACAAAACCAATATGAGTGGATTTGACCCAACAAGTATGAAGTACAAGTTAGGATCCACCTGAATCTTGGTAAATCCCATGCTCTGCAAGTATCTTTCAATCTTGAAATTCCATGCCCTGGGTGTTTGTTTGAGACTCCCTCCCATGTACCTCAAATCCTTGAGGTTTCTCTATGTATACTTCCTCCTCAATGATCCTATTGAGAGCATATGTTTTCACATCCATATGATGTATCCTCCACCTCATAACTGAAGAAATAGAAATAAAAACTTGAATATAAGCATACCTAGTGTCTGGAGAAAACTTATCCTCGTAGTCCACTCCCTCTCTCTGGGATAACCCTCTCACCACAAACCTCTCTTTGAGATTCTCGATGCTATCATATGAAACATGCTTGATCTTGTAGACCCACCTAGAAATCAAAATTGACCTCTGCTCCGATCTTGGAAATATGTCCCAAACATAATTCCTCACAATAAAGGTGTATTCCTCTACCATTGAAGCCATCCATACATGTTGATTTGCTTCTTCCTCAAAATTGGAAGGCTCAACATCAATGATGTTACTCATAAGTTCCATATAGTTCAAAAACTTCTTCATATGCCTGTGCTTTTTGACCGCACTCCTAGGAACCTCACCAACATCCCTCAATGTTTGTAATAGCCACTGGTTTTTCTTGATAGGATTGAAAGGGGATAACCCCTCCTCCCCACCTAAATTATGAATTGTTGACTATTGCTTATCCTTCATAGCATGCTGCTCCTCATCCTCTATCATTGCCGATGACTTCTGAGTACTCCTAGATGCGACTTTCTCCTCAATATTAACATATTTTTGCACAATTATTTTCTTTTGTGTTGGAATGAAGATCCTGTAAGCCTTTGAGGTCTCACTATACCCCACAAATATACCCTTCTTCCATGAAGGCTCCAACTTCATCCACTTCTCCACATGCACATGGATGTAAAATAGAAAACCAAATATCCTCAAATGAGAAATATATGGCTTCACTTCTGATAATTCCTCTTATGGAGTCTTTTCCCCCATTATCCCATGAGGACTCATGTTCTACACATATACTGTTGCATTACATGAATTTTCCCATAGGAACATAGGAAACTCTTGGTCATGTATCATAGCCCTAGCAGAACTGATGATGGACCGATTCTTTCTCTCCACAACCCCATTTTGCTAAGGGTTATATGAGACTATCATCTCCCTCTTGATCCTTTCCTCCTTGCATAAATCCTTGAATTCATTGGAGGTGTAATATCCCCCATTATCCGACCTCAACACCTTGATATTATTACTTATATGGTTCTCTACCTGAGCTCTAAACTCCTAAAACCGACTGAAGACCTCATCCTTGGTCTTCATAAAGAAGATCCAGGTTTTCCTAGGAAAATCACCAATAAATGTCCCATAGTATGATCATCCCTATAATGATTCTACTAACTGTAATTATTTCCAAGTGCACACCCTTTTCACACTCCTTATTGTTCAATCCTGAACTTTGGAAGACCTATTGTTATAAATCAAAATTCCTCACTTCGATAATTTTACACTCTTATTATCGTAAGTGTCATAAGTGTCACACTTTTGTCGTAAGTGTCGTAAATGTCGCATTTTTGTCATGTAAGTGTCACATCATGAATGACATCATCATAACACTTTATATGACCCCTAAAACATGTTAGAAGAAGCCACATCATTTGACAGAGGAAACAAAGTGTTTTTCTATGAGAATTGGTCATTTTGAAAATTTTTGGAAGATCAACGCTCCCCTTATCATATGTAGGGAGCACTAACACTCTCTGTCTATGTAGCAGAGATAATTT
The DNA here is from genome assembly GCA_009831015.1 of Picea engelmannii. Lineage (NCBI taxonomy): Eukaryota > Viridiplantae > Streptophyta > Pinopsida > Pinales > Pinaceae > Picea > Picea engelmannii. Next base: position 219,413 of record ML791862.1, read on the forward strand.
TAGCGCTCTATTACCCATTGTAAAGAAGCGTTGATTGGTTGAGAAAATATTGGGAAGAAATCCCCTTTTTCTCTAAGGATAGCTAGGGATGATTCGAGTTGGTTTGGATCGAATATAACCCTTAGGATGCATCTAAGGGAGATACCACAAATGATGGATTCATATACTCAACTAATCCCATATATAACCAAGGTGGTTGGGCCTCCTAGAGACTATAAATGGAGGCATTCTCATGGTGAACAAGAAGGAAAATAATCAACAAAAGCATTTTCATTTTGATCATGGATATTTAGAGCAAGGGGTTGGATGAGGAGAACTTGGAGAAGCTGCTGCAGCTCCATCCATGATAGCAAGTGTCTCTTTAAAGTTCTCATCAATATACTTGGCATATTTCCTTCTAATATGTGTTTACATATATTTCTCTATGCTTTTTTTAATCCTTCATAGATAGATCAATTTTTTCTATTCCATTAGAGTAGGAGATAATTTTTTGTCTTTTGTCATCCACCATAGGTACTATTCAAAATTTGTGGATTGGAGAAACACAAAAAAAATTTGAAAGTGAGGTACATCATACTATCCCTCTTAATATATTTTTTGATGGACATAATTAATCTGTAGGAATGGTAGTGACCATAAGTAGTTTTCTGTCTTGGTAGAGGGGTCTATACTCCAAGGGAAAATTCACATGTCCGCACGAGAATTATTCCATAGCAGAAATTGGCAACTCCACTGGGGAACAAAGATTTCTATTTTGGTTCTTTCCTTGGTTTGTACCTACCTTTTTCCTATCTTTAGATCCTGTTTTCTGATTTGATATATCCGTACATCTTTTATCTTTGCTAAAGTTGTCTTACAGAGTCTATGATTGAACTTTCTTGAGTTTTTGAATTTTTTTGGGTTTTTCCAAAACTTTTCTCAGAACCCGCGCCCTCTCCAGTTTAAGTTAGAGTGTTGATAGATTGATCAAATCTCGCCTAAAGTGTATTAGGGAGCGCTATAGTGCTCTGGTTCTATTAGTACCAGAGCGCAAATTTTTCTTGCCTTGAAAAATTGTCGACTATTTGTTTGCTGGGTGTAGTTATTGGTTATTTTTCTCTAGCTCAGATCCTTTCCTATCAGATCTTGTCTTCTGTTTGAATTAAAAATTGCTTCTTTTCACTTCTTTAGTCTTTGATTGGGTTTTGTGTTGTCTTTCCTTATCGAAAAAACAACCGTTTTTCCTCAAACTAGGGTTCTTTTTGCTGCTCTTTTCGTTCATCTGATTGATTGGAGATTGTTATAAGGAAAGTCATTGATCTCAGTGTTTCTTACTTGGTATTTGATCCCTTACTCATTTTCAAATATTTTTAAGTGTGATTCTTTGTTTTTTGGTGTTTTTCTTTGAATAGACAGTTTGTTCTTTTTTTCGTCTCTTATCGACTGCTGAAAGTGTCTTTGTTTGTGTGCTTTTGCTTCCTATTTTTCAAAGTCGCAATACTGAAGTCATTTTTCATTGTTAGTGAAACAAGAAGCCTTAGATGAATTATTAAATTCACATTTACAATCAAACAAAGGAATACTTTTTGCATTGGTTTTTGGATTTTGGAAAGGTTTTCTTTATAATTCGACAACTGTTTGGATTCTTGTTGAGAATGAAATTATATGAAATTTTTGCATTCTTAAGTGCTTGTTAGTGAATGAAAAATAAACTCTTCTCCTTCCCATAATTAGAATTTCATTGAAAAGAAATTTTTCATCTCATTCTTTTTATCTTTCTTGTAGTCGAGTATCAAACATCATCATTTTCACTATCATTCACATTTGCGTAAAGAACAACCACTAAAATCAACGCTAATTAAAATCAATCTAGAATTTTTTTATTTTTAAGATCTTTGCACCAACAATAGACTAGGACTAGAGCTTTGGAATAGGATGTGAGAATAACTCTCCAAAGCATTCAAGACAAACTCAAAATCTTTCTATAGGGAGAGTAAATCCAATTTTCGTATAAGCATAGCCAGGATCCCCCTTTCACATAGGGGTTACACACGAGGTTATGTTTGGGAGAGAAACATAGATTGTCCCTCCGAGGCTTAATTGTTCACAGTAGTCAGATCATATATTGGGGGTTTTTATTCAGATTCAACTGTATTCATTTGGTCTCGGAGCTTCATGAATTATGAATCCATTTGAGGTCCTCTGGAGTTTACCAGGCCACTTTTCCTCAGTTCTCTTGAAGGATTTCAGACTTCATATCCTGCCCATAAGTTTGGACTCAACTATCAACTGTACCTTCCCAGAGGTTGAATACGAGTTGGTATCCTTAGTAGCCACAATATTTAGGGTCCTTACATGAGGTGACATTGAAGGGAAGTCTTCGCTGTACCTGGAACAAGTGTTGGTCAAACTCACTCGGGATCCTTGGAGGGTAACCCACGTGTAAAATCGCGAGGAATATTTCACCAATGTGTAAGTCCATTAAGTAGTTCACCAATGTACCTGATCCACCTGCCCACATCCTATCCCCTTCTCACTTTGATCACATGATGTTGGATTTCATCACCAACTAGCACGTTCATTGAGAGAAGGCATTGTTTGCTTATTGGTTTTCTAGATGTTTTAGTGAGTGTTATTTGTTTACTTTATTTCCTTTCAAAATTGAGACTACAGATGATAAAGGTCTTAGTAGATCACATAGAATTCAAGGGTTTCCTCCATAAGGATACAAAACCTTACCTCCTAACTCACCTGAAGACACTTACCATGAAGAGGTTGAGAACCATTCAGATGTTGGGAGTGTTGCTACTCCTTTGCTAGGGAATCTTGAGAGCGCCTTGATTATGGTTGAGGAAGGAAATCTTCCTATCAACCCCTCTTTGCAAGTACCTCTCGATCCACTCCTTGTCTGATTGGATTCCTCAGGTAATGTTATAGCATAATATTACCCTCACTTACTATCAAGGCCATACAATCGGTTGGATATGGAACCAATACAACCAAATTTTAATGACAAATACACGACCCCTATATGTTCTACTGAAATGGTAAATCCAAAACAAACTCTTGTTCATTCTATATGAAGAAATCCATCAGGATGTGACCTTTATGAAAAATTTAATTTTATCCAACCACATTTTGACCCTCCTACCTCTACTAGTGGCAAGGCAAGACCATCACCACAGACTATCGCCCATCCCATCGAACAAATAGTCAATATTTCTACCACCTCAATACAAGTTCAAAGTGACATAGGAATCGTGTTACCTAGTCATGTGAAAAATACCTTAAAGGTTACTCCTACAATACCTCTTCAACCCACACCTCCTTATATTCCACATAACCCTATTGAGTCACCTTCACCTCACATAATGAAGAACCCTTCCAGACACATAAACTCAATTGTGGGACAAATCCATGACTGGGGGGGAACCCCTGTCTAGCACACACATCCCTCTTAGGGGGAAACCATCCTTACAAATGTCCATGTTGACTAGGGGGAAACCCCCTTTCATCAATCAAACCCCAGCTGTTACCCAATCGATTGTAGGGGGACAACCTTATTTCACAGGAAACCCCCCACAATCCTGGTGACCACCCTAAGGAGGTATGTTTCATCAACCATATCAGGGAGGGACTTCAAACCCCAACCTGCAAGGAGGAATATTGAATCCTAATCCTTCTGGATTACATTCTGGACAACCTTTCACAGGGGTCCTGAATCCCACTTGCGTTCCTCAAGGTCAACAATATTATCCTCCCCAAGGGGAAAATCCTTACCCTCCTCAAGGAAAACCCAATTACCCTCCTTAAGGGTAGGTTGGTTATCCACCTCAAGCTAATCAAGTGAACTATCATCCCATGGGTTACAATGGTTATCCTCCCCAAGGACAAATGGGTTTCCCTTCTCCTTTCATGAACGTTCCTCAACAGATGAATCCTACCTATGCTGGTCAACAACAACAATACATGGGAGGGCATGGTGGCTACAACTATCCACCTCAAGTAGTTTATGACCCTAATGGTGTCCCCATGCCACACCAATATCATCCTCAGGTTAATCAACAACTACCATTCTTATGCACTCTAGATCTACCAGATCTATCGAGATTGAGAAATGATCCCATATTACATTCTCCTTTTTGGCTAATTATTCTTGCTAAATTGCCTTTCGATATCCTGAATTTGACGGTAAACATGGTGAAGACCCTAAAACTCACGTTATGACATTTCATCTATGGTGTTCATCAAATTCACTAATGGATGATTCTATCCGGTTACGTATTTTCCAGCGCACACTTATGGGTTCAACAACACACTTATGGGTTCAACAACCAAATGGTACATTGAGCTAACTTTTCAAGATTTTAGTTCCCTTTCCATGGATTTTCTCACGCACTTTCAATTACCCATCCATTACAAGACTGGTACAAAACTCTTGGCCTCCCTTCATTAATCCAAATTTTTACATATCTCTGATCATATTCATGAGTGGAGGCGAAGATGACAATTGATCAAAGAAACCATTCCTAACCAATTATTGGCTGAATGGTTCACTAAATCCCTTTTACCATTGATTTCCTATGATCTATACATGGGTGGTGTCATTACCAAAGAGGAAGCCATTTCTCATGCCCAATATATGGTCTTGGTTTATTCCCAATCCAATACTTTATATGAATTGATTCCGAACGCTCCCCGTATGTCAACCAATCCATCAAAACCATCCTCCACAACTCACACAGATGGATTTACCAGTTCCTTCAAAACCCAATCCAAATCATAGTCAACCAAAATGACTAATCACTCAGTTACTTCCCCCAGTATCGGTTCGACTTCACTTTCATCCACCTCCACCCCAACTCAAATATATGAGGTGAATGCAGTTCAATTTGCTTCTCCGCAACAACCCGGGGGGAAGAAGAAAATGAAAAATAAACCAAAGAAAAACAATAATCAAAATGAAAATCCAAAAACACTGACTCAACCACCTGTTACTGAGAAACAACCACAAGGAAAACCAAAATTTCCATGTCTCATTTGTGGTGACAATCACTACATGCGAGATTTTCCTCATCATGACGAAGTTGCAAAACTTTTTAAATGAAATTCCCAACCCATTGTGTTCACAAAATGTTTTCCACATCAACATCACTGGTTGTGCAAGCCCTTGCACCTCCGACAGGAGGGACTCCAAATCATCCTCCTAGTGAGGAATCTTCATCGAGTGTGCACATTTACATGTTTAATGGGATATATTTGACCACTTGTACTATGACATATGACACACCTCTGGATAAACCCGATAAGGAAAAAATAACTAATGGTACTACAACGGATCCACCATCCACCACCGTTACTCCTCCATCTGGGCCACTCCAAATTGAGAAACCTAACTTTGAATCTATCTTACATCCACCCAAGTGCACAATTCAAAAGTCAAATTTTAATCCTAATTCATGTGCTGCTTAAAACTACAACATTGTTGAAGATTTGTCCCAAGCACCATGTGCTATGTCAACTCTCAAAGTTATACAACATTTCCCTAGTCAACGTAGGAATATCTTGTAATCCATTAGAGAAATATATCCCGAGTCATCTAATAATATCATGTTTAAAATCGATAATTTTAAATCACGACTCTCTCACCAACTTGCTTTCTAGATCAATGTTGTCATCCACAATCAACATATTCATCGCACAATCTTGGATGAGGGAGATTCCACATGTGTCATTCCATTGGCTTGTTGGAAAGGGTTGAAATCACATGGTATTAATTAATCCCCTACTATGTTATGAGCATTCGATGGGATATTATTCTGTCCTTATGGACTATTACAGTCCTTAGCTGTTCAATTGGGAGGCAAGACTATTTCAGTAGATGTTGAGGTAGTTGATGCTCTCCTAAATTAAAACTTGTTGTTAGGAAGAATTTGGTTTTATTCCATGAATGTCATCACTTCATTGGTGTTTCGATGTTTCTAGTTTCCCCATCAAGGCAAAATTGTGACCATCAATCAATTAGATTACTACACCCCCAACACTCGCACTCCCACATCCAACAACATTCCTTTTCTGGGAGATTCCAATATCACTTACAAAAGTGTTGGAGTAGATATTTTAAAATACTCTTTGCTTATGGGTACCTTTCCTACACTACTTCCTACCACTTCGAAACACATCATGACGATCAATATGATCTCAATTATTGAACATCAATCCTACAAATCATCTGATCCATGGATCGTTTCTAGTCCTTTATAATTTGATGCACTAGGTGACACCATGCCACTTAGTCCTACAGAGGATGCATATGATGCCATTCAGTCTGCCTCTCCTTCAACGAATGATCAACATCTGCTGGAATCTACAAATTACTCATTACCATCCTAGTTAACATCCCTATCCTATACTTTCGATTATATCCTATATATTTTTCCATCAGATGAATCTATTATGGAAATTCTTAACATCGAGGAGACACCATGGGTTGACAACCACCATCGTTCTTCCTTTCTTTGATGCTTGGATGACATTGAGAAAGATATATCCTCTATCTTTCCTAGAAATATCGTCAACTGTCCCCAATCTCCAATACTCACCCAAGATACCATCTCCAAGGGGAATTTGGGAAACATCTCACCTACGATTACTATCGACATATCAATAAAAAAAGGTACCGTGGAAAACGTTCATCTAGATGCAAATTGTTCAGCTAAAGAAGTTGAAAGTTATACCAACTTGTTCAAATAATTATGTGACATATTCTCTTAGAGTTTCAAATAAATTCTAGGGATTGATCCATCGATCATTGTGCATGAGATAAAAACTTACCAAGGCGCTAAACATGTAAGACAAAAACTTCGCCCGATTCATCCTAAGAAAACCGCGTCCATAAAGGCAGAAGTCGAAAAAATGTTGAAGTCTGGTTTTATTTATCCTATCCCTTTGACCAAATGGGTTTCCAACACCATTTTAATCGCTAGGAAAAAAGGGACCATTCATGTTTGCATCGATTATAGAGATATTAATAAGTCTTGTCCCAAAGACAATTACCCTACACCCTTTATTGACCAAATTATCGATAATTGCACTAGAAGCATCATTTTATCATTCATGGATGGATTTTTTGGATACAACCAAATCGACATCCTACCAAATGATCAACATAAAACAACCTTCATTTTCCCTTAGGGGACATTTTCTTATCAGAAACTACCTTTTGGTCTTAAAAATGTTGGAGCTACTTTTCAATGGGCCATGTCGTACGCTTTTCATGATATCAAACATATTGTTGAACCCTACCTTGATGACTTACCCGCTCACTCGTCTCATCAATGAGACCACATTGGTCTCCTATGAGCCATTTTTCATTGATGTCAATTTTACCACATATGTTTGAACCCCCATAAATGTATTTTCGTTGTTGAATCAAGATGCCTCCTTGACTTCGTAGTCTCCAAAGACGATATTAGGGTGGATCCCTTAAAAGTTAAATCCATTCTAGATTTCCCTTGTCCCAACAACCTCACTCAACTGCAAAACTTTATTCATCGTTTCATTTGTAATTATGCTGAAATCACTAAAGGATTTATAAGATTTTTACAAAAAGATACCCCTTTCATCTGGGATGAATCTATTGAATGCTCATTCGATGCCCTTAAGCATGCCTTAAAACCACACCTCTTTTTCACCCACCAGATTATGCGAAAGACTATATCCTTTATTTGGTTTCCTCTAGTTCCAATATTTCTATGGTGTTAGTACAAGAGGATAATGACGTCAATGAACATGTGATCTACTATTTGAGTAAGAGTCTATCCAGTCCCGAGCTCCGATATTTGCATGTCAAAAAGTTGGCTCTGCCAGTAGTTATTTTTGTCAATAGATTTTTCCATTACATTATGTTACACACTACTACAGTCATCGCAGACTTGAACCCCATGTACCAAATCTTGACTCGCCAAGTACTTGGGGGAAAATATTCCAAATGGATCATTATTCTCCAGGAATGCGATCTCGAATTTTCCAAATCAAAATCTAAGAAATCATTGGTTTTTGCAGAATTGATTTGCAATCTTCTCTATAATGATGAAGATACAGAGCCCAATGATTCTCTTCCTAATGAATCCTTGTTATTCATTAGTACGTTTGATACCTGGTACAAATATATTCTTCTCTATCTCCAAATCCAACGTTTTCAGTTGAATATCTCACGTGACGAATGACGTCGCATTCACCACCACTCCAAATTCTACCTCATCATCGACGACACATTGTACCACCATGGCATTGATACTATCCTATGATGTTGTTTAACCCACGACGAGGTTGAATGAATGTTAAATGAATATCACCTTGGATCTTGTGGTGGTCATCTTTCTGGGATGGCTACAACCCATAAAATCTTACGTGTCATTTATTTTTGGCCTTCTATATTCAAATATTGCATTGAAGTCGTTAAAAAATGCCCACCCTGTCAAATATTTCAGAAGAAATCACGTACCCACCCCACTCTGCTGCATCCCATTTTCATTGTCAATCCCTTTGCAAAATGGGGCATCGATTTTATGAAATGTAATCCTACCTCAGTCAGGGGGCACAATTATATCATCGTTGCCTTTGATTACTTCACTAAATGGGCTAAGAATATGCCTACATTCCTTGATGATGGCCACACTGCAACACTCTTCATGCTTAACCACATCATAACTCGATTTTGTGTCCCAAAAGATATTGTAATTGATCATGGCTCACATTTATAGAACCAGATGATGAGTGAATTATGCACCAATATGGTTTTTTTCCATGAAAACTCATCCCCCTACTATCCTGAGGGGAATGGGAAAGTTGAATCCATCAACAAAGTCCTAAATACCATGCTCCAATGCATGGTGGGAACAAACAAAATCTCTTGGCACTTGCAACTCTTCTCTGCACTCTAGGCTTATCGAACTTAAATGAAAACTGCAACTGGATTCATGCCATTCTAGTTGGTATATGACATAGAAGCGTTTTTACCAATAGAATGTAAGATCCCTTTGTTGAAACTTACTGTAGAACTCCTACCTCACACTTCTGCCGAAGATTAATGATTCCTATATTTAACCAAGTTGGAAAAAACCCATCATGATGTTGCTCTCATCAATGAGATGTATAAAAAATGAATGAAACATCAATATAAAAAATCCGTTCGACCTCATTGTTTTGTAGAAGGAAAATTGGTCCTAGTATATGATCAAGATCATGACAAGATGGGGGTAGGAAAGTTAGAACCCATGTGGAACGGGCCTTATATCATAAAACGTGTGCTACACAAATGCGCCTATGAGTTATTCAACTACGATGGAATATCTCTCGGTGAGCCCTAAAATGGGATTTACCTCAAGAAGTACTATGCATAGAATATATATCATGTGTGATTTGTACATTATTGTACTATATACTCTTTACTTGGTATGTATTTTCTTTTGCATGCATGAGTTTTGTCTCATATGCTTATACTTTGCTTTGTGATTGAATGTACATATGACATCACCCTTTCCCATCTATTTCAGGTTTTCAGATGGTGCTAGTCGACACACCCAAAACACTGCTTCTGCAACTTGGGTCATCTACCACTCTAGCGAGTTGGTGAGTTCAGGAGGAATTTTCCTTGGATCCGTGACCAATAACGTGGAAGAATATCATGCTGTCATTAGACTTTAACCGAAATCTCCTCTCTATGTTAAGCCCTAAATAGTGGCTCATTACCCCTTAATTGGGGCATATTACATTAGTAATGTTATTTAATTTATGTCAGCTTTAGTCCATTAGTTGTAATTGTACCTCCTAGTCTCCTATATATACCAAGGAGACATTTTCATTTAGAATCATCTTGTATTTGAACATTTATGTGGGGTATAAGGACCTAATCACATGGATACTTCTGTTATCGGATAATCGGTAGGTGTGGACACTAATAAATCTCCCTAGATCCACCTAGATCTAGAACAAAGCAGGATAGGACATGACTCCTTCCCTAAGTTGCAGTCATTGAATCTACCACTAAGAAGGAATGAGTGACATACCTTTATATCGCTTCCTTAGATATTTGTTGTTCTCGCTTCATTCCGGTGCTCTTGTGAAATCAAGTCCAAGACAACACAAACCAGCCAAAGTGAAGATAGCAAAGTATATTCAATGTCAACCTATGCATATGATCAAGGAGTTATCCAATAAAATAAGAGTGATTTTATGGGAAAGGGACATGCCGCTGCATTATATTAAATGAAAGTAGAAGATACAACCGAATCACCTTGATGTTGCAAGATTCCTTTCAGTGACCCTTGGTTCCAACACACACACTTTCTCTACACTTACGTGAAGAATATCCAATACAACTTGATAGATCGAGTAGAGTCTTCAAGCTTCTGTCCAAACAGGGTTCCTCACACAATTCTTTCACCAATTATTCATTCAATCTTTCTTAATATTTTCCATGAGAAACCTTTCAATATATAGGAGAAGGAGAGATGGTTAAATGGATGAGGATGATCCCATTAAATCTGAGAAGTCAGCAGGATGCCAACCATGCGAATGCCAACTCATTTTCTATAAGATTCCCTTCTAGAACCTTCATGACCTCTTCTCTTTTCCAAGATTTGAAACAGGTTCGCACCCTACCTATAGAGCAAACTGTGAATAATTAACACCCTAAGTTTGGGTTGCCTACGAGAATGAAGGATTTTCACACGCTGTAATATAGGCAGCCTGCGAACTCATCTTAAAAATGTGTTTTTTGGAAGAAGACATCAGTCATTTTTCTCAGGCAAAAAGTCCTTGTGGGAGCCTAAATACATCACTTGTAGAGACATCATCAGAGTGACCAAAATCATGTGTAACAAAATGCCCCCCAAAGTATGAGGCCATAACTTTTGACAATCGAAATACTTTGTAAAATGCGTGTGTGTGTCAGAAACAAGGAGCAAACCTAATCGGAAACCTGTAAACAACCAAGCATCTGCATAATATAATACCAGTTTTGAGGTAGGAATTCCCATGCTCAGATCACAAATGAATGGAATCATAAATGTAGGTCATGGCCACCAATCATACACCATGGATCTATGCCGTCAAAATGCTACATAGCCACCAGGAATACACTGTGGATCTATGCGAGAAGGCTCAAATTAAGATGACATAACCACATGACATACAAAGTGGATGTATGTGCCGATAAAAATCATACATACTCCATCGCCGCCTGAATAAAAAAGATGATACCTAGGTTCTTCAATCCTGTCACCTGAAAGTACGAATCTAGCCATGTGATTACATGTGCTGAAGTCGAACATGGTAGAAACCACTTGATTACTGGTCATTGATGAAAACCATTAACAAGTGTGAGGGAAATCACCATTGATGTCAATGACTTCCAAGGTATCGAAGTACAATCTGAATGAATGCAAATGACTGAGCTAAAGTTGAGCACTCAGCGGAATCTCTCGATGAGGGATCAATGATGTGAAACCCCTGTTGAAAGCGAAGAGACCTACCATTAAGGCATGCAGGTTCCAAGGTACTAAATGATTTCTAAGTCTCATTTCCAGATAATGAGTTGGAGTCAACGGAACAAGACTTGTCATAGGAGGGCCTTGATGTATCCCCCATCAATGACATGAAATAAGTAATAGATTTTGGGGGTGAAACAAAGTATGAATACAGGTTGAAACAGACACAGGGAAGGCTGACATAGTAAGAATGGACAACTGCAGATGGCCGACTCAATAGAGGGCTCATGTGAACTTCTCTTGAACATATGAATGATACAACCAAGGACTTGGCAGCATTGACTCAAAGACAACCCAAGCTATGAACTTGTAACAAGTCGAACGAGAGACAAATGGATTTCCCAACCCAGATTCAAATGACGAATAGGGGGTGTCATGTTCAATAGCGACGCTTATTTCCATTAATATGAATACAAAAACACATCCCTTTCCCAAAATTGCCCCCACCATTTCTGGTGAGTACCTCTTTATTTTTACACAAGCTTGAGGAGGATAACATATGCTTGTTTAGAGTATATTTAATGAACCCTAGGAAGGAGTGGTTCGGTCCCATTGTGGGTCTTTCAATGTTTGTTTAACGAGTCCAAGGATAGAAAACTCGGGGGGTTTTCATGTTTTGAGAGTCTGAAAAACACTTAAAGAGAACTCTCCTAGTTCCTTTTTCGTAAAAGAGTTTGACGAGACTAAAAAAGTGATAAACTATCGACCATCAAACGTCTTTTCAAATACTTTAATGAGCATGAAAAGAACAAGATCGCTCGACCATCTTTTCATTTTTATGGAGCGTGAAAAGAGATTAAAGTATACTCCTTTACGCTCGTCGTTTTCATGTTACCATGATGAGTATGAAAAGATGAGAAAAAGTATACTCGGTTATGTTCTCATATATTTTCTAGTGCGAGAACGAACGAAGATTGAGCTCGAGTTTTTTTCTAAAAAAAACCCTAAAAAAGTATTCGTACATGCGACAAAAGAAAAAACACCTGTACCCCCTCGTTTGGACTTCGAAGTTGTGATATCTGCTAAAAACCACACTCACAAGACTATTAGGGTATTAGGTTTTATAGACAAAGTAATAAAAATAATATAAAAAAAAAAAAAAAAATAGTAAAAAGTGAATAAATATGGGTAAAAAGGGCTTTTTACCATTTCATTGTGATTTTGCCAGAAACTTGTCCAACATACCTCATTTTCCCCCAAATTTCTTTGCTCGATTACAGGAGGCACAAGTGATCATTCGGTGAACTGTTTCAGCCAACGAGGTAATCTCTCGATTCTCTAACTTTTCCATGGTTTATTTTTGGTTTTTATTGGCAATTTTTTGGGTTTTGAGTCCATTTTAGGGTCGGAACATGCTCCCAAGCATTCTCGTAGGTGGGCCATGCGGGACTTGCGAGAATATAGGATTCTCGTAGGTGGCCTTCAGGGCACCTATGAAAATCTCACACTATGCAAAAGGCTCACCTGCGGGGGCTGAAAAATGGATTTTAAAGTAAGGTTTTGCTCAATAAAAATTATGCAAGAGTTTAAAACAAGTTTCTGACTTCCCTCTCATGGCTCTTTTGCAGGTGTTTGACCATCACAATATTGGAATGGAGAGAAAGAGAACATGAGGAGGATGATTCCATTACCGGGAATGACCTGGGTATAGTCACTGCCCTCCGGGACTGTGGGCTTGAAATTCTTTAGGATTCTAGGCATGAGAGCCCAACTCAGGTTGTTGGAATACCTGGTCCACACGTGGGACGTGGACCAACAATTATTTCATGTGGGAGTGCATACGCTGACACTAGATATCGAGGATATCTATTTTCTAACAGGGTTGTCACGGCGTGGATACCATGCTACTTTGACTGGAGGTAGAGGCGACAAACTCCCTATGAGTGAGTATTGTCGCCAATATTGTCTTCCTGAGGCAAAGAGAAGCAAGGGTAAGGTTTCCATTTGGGGGGTCCAAGATCTGACCCTATAGACCATCTTGTTTACTATTGCATGCATGGTTGGGAGCGCAGCTCTGCACATGGCTCTCCAGAGCTATTTCTAATATGCCATAGAGTGCACAGATCCTTGGGTCTTCAACTAGTCGGATGCAGTTCTCTGTAGTATGAAGAGACAATTGACGAAGTGAAGAAAGGGTGACTTGAAGAATTTTGGGTACGGATCACTTTTGGTGTCATTCTTCCTCGAGAGGGTCCCACTACTGTGATTACAGGATGATTGGGGTTTACCGGCCCCACATGATCCGAGGATGCTGAGGTAGTGCAACCTCATGGCTCAACACATAGCATGGTCTATAATCAAGTATAATGATTCATTTTTTGAATGGTTGAGGCCCCAGATGCTGATGATCGACGACTATGCATATGATGGTTTGGATTTTCGAGGGGATCTAGATTTGGTCCTGCCTGAGGATGCTCAGTGGGGTGACTTAGGTAAGAAGTACACATTTTGTTATTTTTAAATGTTTTTGCAAATTTTATCATATGAAATGTTTTTATGTTTATCCAAGAACTAATCAAAAAATTTCTTTTTGATGACACAAATGTGGGGCCATATCGACCTCCAGGAACATATTCTATTCAATGGCTAGGAGAAGAGGTTCTAGTGGTGAGATGGGATGCTAAAGACTATGAGGCAGTGGAACAAAACTTGGAGGGGTTGACCATGGACATCCCAGATATTGATATTGGGGAGATCTCAAGACGTTACTAGAGCCATACTGTGGGCGTGTCCGAGTCACTCAGTCTACTGCTCCATAGGGTAGCTCGAACAGTTGTGTGTTATCGTGAGCATCATCCATGACACTACTTTGTAGAAGCTATGGGCTTCATATTTTGAGATTTTGATCCTTGGACAGACACTTTTTGTAAGAACTTGTGATCGTTATATACATATATATGGCTTCTACCGGTTTATTTTGTGTTGTGTTATACATGTGATGTGTTTTTAGTTTATAAATGCCCCAAATGTCTGTCTAACACATAGTTAGCTAATGCATCAGTCAATGTATTTAGACATCTAGGAATGTGCTGATATTCGATATAATCAAAATAACATTCCAAGAGGTGAATTCGTAAATATACCCGTAATAAAGTAGGACTTCAGATAGCATAGACGTTACTTAGCTGTAGTACTACTAGCTGTGAATCGAGTTGTATAACCAGGTGGTAGATATCAAGTGAAATAACATCAATCAAGAATTCGATGACGACGCTATATTCTGCAATATTATTGGTCACCGGACTGAGGCACACACCTCGTAGACTGATAAGTTCATTTGCAAGGGCGTAAATTGCCCATGCAGTAGAAGCAAGGTTCTGAGTACTACAGCTAGCGCCATCGGCGAAGCCAATGTGGGGTGGCGAAGACTCCGACATCTGGAAACCAAGCACAATGCAAGATAAGTGGTCGAGGGCAGAGATAAAATAACGAAAAAAGCACACTGAAGTAACAAAAAGTATGATACAATAAAATACAAGAACTCATGCATAGGTGATCTTAAGCATAGTACTTCTTTAAGTACAACCCATTTTTGGTTTCACTCAAAGGGATACCATCATATTCCACTAACTTGTAAGCTCATTTCTCCAAAAATCGTCTGACGATATAAGGACCTTGCCAAATAGCTTCAAATTTTTTGGCTCCTAGCATATCCCGATCTTGTTCATAAAGGAGAACCAGATCACCTTCAGAGAAAACACATTGCTTGACATGTTTGTCATATTGGGATTTGACGTGTTTCTTCTAGGCTTCTATGACTAGGGTGGTGTCGCGATGGGTTTTGTCTAATTGCATGAGATACAAGAGACGTTCTTCTTCAACGGAAGTGTTTGGGAGAAGTTTGACGACTAGTTTTAGGGAAGGTATCTCACATTCAATCAACAAGATGGATTCTAGACCATAGACTAACTAGAATGGTGTAAACTAGGTAGCAGACTTAATGGATGTCCGGTAAGCCCACAATACCGAAAACAACATCGTGTGCCAACTCATTTTGTGAATCCCTATCATTCTTCGAAGCATGGTAATGAGGATTTTTTTTATTGCTTCAACTTGGTCATTGGCTTGTGGGTAATGTTGAAAAGTCAACAAGAAACATGTGTCTAATTTATTTTTCACTTAATTAAATTAGACAATAAATATTAATCTATTATCTCTTTCATAACTGAGTGATTTGGAATTGTAACAGAATTATAAGTGTAGTTAACTGAGTTAAGCTCAGTTGCACTAGTGAGAGTTCAGTGAATTAAATATTCATTAATTCACAATCAGTGAACTCACATGCAACTGAAGATTCACCACAGTTAACTACATGCATGTCAGTTCCAATGGACATCCAGTTGAGATAACAGGTGAAAGGGACAGTTTGTCTATCAATTGTGATTTGATAACACATGCAGTGAATATGCTTATGAGCATGTGCAAACTAGGCAATTCGTACATGCAAGTATCATTGTGAGAATTCGGATTGCAGAGTTTGTGTAGAGGAGGCAGGTTGTCTGGACACAGGAATTGGCACATGTATTTGCTAATTTGTGTATGACAGTGTGAGACGATTGTATTGTACTGAGAGCTATTGGATTAGAGTTTTGTATGAGATTGTTTCATGATTCATGATATACATAATATACGATAGTGGGGTTTTTAGCTTTACGCTTTCCCGGTAAAACTTCTGTGTTGTGTGTTATTGATATTTCACTTTGTGCATTGTGGTTGTGATCGTGGTTTAATTGCTTCCCCAAGAATAATAGTAGAAGTGATTTTGTATTTAACAAGTGGTGGAAATTGTTAGATCAGGAGAATCATAGAAATACATTAAGTGTATCGAAATTTCTACATGGTATCACAACCACGAAGGCCACAGAGTCATGGAAGTGAGGTGCGAACATAATTGCATTCTCACAGGTCCCGTCTCTAGCAGGGTGCAAACCTTAGTACTGAAATTTTTTGATGTTTTCAAGAACAATAATTCTCGCACCCTAGACAGGGTGTGAACTTCACTGAGCATTCTCGTAGGCTACAGTGGAGCAGGGTGCGAACATCCCAGACAAGTTCATAGGCTACACACAGGCAGGGTGTGAACTTCCCTCAGGTTTCTCTCAGGTGGGGTGAAAACCTCCCAGGGCAAGAGGAAAGTGCAGAAGTTGAGTTTTGGGTTGGATAACATTCGAATTTGTAAGATTTTCTTGGTGTGACACTTGATTCAAGATCGAAAATGTCTTTCAATGTCTTGAGGTTGGAGTATACACTTGAGGGAAGCTCTAACTACATCGCTTGGAAGGAAATGATGGAAGCAGGGCTCAAAGACAATGGCTTGAAGGGTTACATTGACGTAGATGTTCCTAAGTTGGATGCGGTAGACACTGCAAATATTGATGCATGGAAAAAGAAAGTGGCAAAGGCGAGGAGTATTCTGTTGGAGGGAGTACGAGACCACATTGTCTCAAGTCTCCATGGGAAAACCACACCATATGCAATGTGGAAGGTTTTGACAGATCTTTTCCAAAACAGTAGTGACCATAGGAAATTAGCGCTCAAAGATAAACTCAGGAAGATCAAGATGGAGAAAGGCAACACCATTCCAAAATATCTCACGAAGTTTGTCCAATGTCGGGATGAGCTTGGAAGTGTGGAAATAATAGTCGATGCAGATGATTTGGTGAGCTTGGCGCTCCTAGGGCTTACTAAGAGTTGGTACAGTTATCAAGAATCTGTAAATGGAAGGGAAAAATTGCCGGATTGGGAACGACTGTGGTCGGATCTAGTGCAAGAGGAGTTCAGGCAGAACACTAGAGATGGATCTTCATCAAAGCGTGATGATGAAGAGGATTGTGCTTTGAATTCCAAGGCAAGGAAAGTGAAAGGGAAGAAATTCGACCCAAAATCCGAGTCTAAAGTCAAGAAGCTGGATTTGTCCAAAGTAAAGTGTTTTCACTATCACGAACATGGGCATCTCGCTACTAACTGTCCACAGAAGAAGAAGAACAAGATGGTTGTTGGAGTTGCAACTGGTGAGGCTCTTGTCTCACAATTTGAGCTTGATTTTTCTTTGATTGCATGGATGGCTTCAAGTGCATCAGGATCGATGTGGTATTTGGATAGTGGTGCTTCATTCCACATGACGGGAGATAAAGAGTCTTTCATTGAATTGGAGGAGAAAGATCTCAGAATGCATATAGAGATGGGTGATGATGGATGATACAGTGTAACTGATATTGGTACCATTACCTTTTAGAGGGAGTCAAGTAAACCATTTCAATTGAAAAATGTTATGCATGTTCCAGGTCTGAAGAAAAACCTTGTCTCAGTCGCAATGTTGGAGGATAGAGGCTATGATGTTGTTTTTAGCAGTGGTAAAGCCTACCTGCGACGTAAACCAATGGGTCAAGTCAAGAAGATAGGGATTCGAGTTAAGAATCTCTACATGTTGGAGGTAGATGGCTGCAATGCCATGATAGGAAAGGCAGAAAAAGTGGTGAGTCGGGATGAAGGTGAATTATGGCACAGGAGATTGGGTCATCTTCATCATGGAGATTTGAAGATAATGCAACAAATATCTACTGGACTTCCAAGGGGAACACTTGCTCAGTTAGATCAGTGCAAGGGGTGCACCCCGGGGAAGTATGTAAAGTCCACCTTTCATGAAAAGGAGAACCGTGCTTCGGTAATCCTGGAGAGAATTCACACGGACGTGTGTGGACCATTCTCGGTTGCTTCAATAGAAAAGCACAAGTATTATGTTATTTTTGTTGATGAATTTTCTCGTAAATGATGGATATTCTACATGTAGAAGAAGGATCAAACATTCTCAAAGTTCTGTGAGTTTAAAGCATTGGTGGAGAAAGAGTCAAGGAAGCAAGTGAAGGCTCTAAGGAGCGATAATGGTGGAGAATACATATCTAATGAATTCAAATACTTCTGCAGCAGAGAAGGAATTCAAAGAGAACTCATAGCGCCTAATAACCCACAACAAAATGGGGTCGCGGAGAGAAAGAACAGAACAATCGTGGGTGCAACATGAGTGATGTTGCATGATCAGGGCCTACCAATTCATTTGTGGGAAGAAGCATGAAATACTATGGTTTATGTGTAGAACCGTTGTCCTCATAGATTACTTGGCATGAGTACACCTGAAGAAGATTTTACTGGTAATAAACTTGATGTTTCTCATTTTAAAATTTTTGGCTCATCTGTTTATGTGCATGTGACCAAGGATGCCAGAAAGAAGCTGGAACTGACTGCTGAAGTTGGGATATTTGTGGGGTACGCAGAAACACCCCATAATTATCATGTGTATTTTCCAAACAGTAATATGACTATTATGTGAAGGGATATAAAATTCGATGAGGGGAAAGCCATGCGGTTGTCACTTGAGAGGGAGCTAGACTTGCATGTAGAAGAGGAACTACTAGTTCCCAAATATGAGTCTCAAGATGTGGATCAGCCACATGAGGAGGTTCATGGAGTGGAGGAAACCACTCAAGTAGATCCATCCATCAAAAATGGTAGAAAGTGCACCACGGAAGATGACAGATTGAGACTAGATGTTTCACAGAATGTAGGAGCCCCTACTTCACAGTGCAGACATAGACAGTCTCTTGATCGATTTGCTGGATACATGGATCTCATGAGAAAATGTATTGTGACTGAACCATCTTCCTTTCAGGAAGCAGTGTAGGACCCCACTTGGGTTGATGCTATGGTAGAGGAGTATGACTCCATTATCAAAAATAGTGCATGGGATATTGTCCCAAGACCGATTGATAAATCAATGGTAGGTTCAAGATGGATCTACAAGGTAAAGCAAGCTACTGATGGGAGTGTGGAGAAATAAAAGGTCAGGTTTGTGGCCCGAGGTCTCTCACAGATCGAGGGGGTAGATTATGATGAGACCTTTGCACCTATCACAAGGTAATCTTCCATAAGATCCATCCTTACACTCTCAGCATAGATGGGCTAGTGCATTCATCATATGGATGTAAAAACTGTGTTCCTCAACGAGTTCATTGAGGAAGAAGTGTACATTGAGCATCCAGAAGGTTTTGATACCTTTTACAGAGAGTCGCAAGTGTGTAGACTCAAGAGAGAAATATATGGGCTGAAGCAAGCACCCCGTGCTTGTTACATTCGGATAGACAACCATTTCACCGGATTGGGCTTCACCAAAAGTGAAGCGGATGCAAACCTATACCAAATTGTGGTGGAGGGTAATATTTTAATCATCATGCTTTATGTTGATGATTTAATATTGACTGGTGATGAGCAACTGATACACATATGCAAGGAGGACCTTGCAAAGGAGTTTGAGATGAAGGATTTGGGCCTTCATTATTTCCTTGGTTTGGAAATATGGCAGAAAGATGGTGAACTTTTTGTGTCTCAAGGAAAGTATACAAGAGAGATACTGGGTAAGTTTCACATGGAGGGATGAAAACCCATGGATACTCCTCTTCTAGGAAACTGGAGGAAAGAGGATGTTACTTCTAGAGAAGTAGTAGATGATACTATCTGTTAGCGATATTTCTGGTTCGGGGGGTAAAATACAAAAGGATGGGTT
>ML791862.1:239646-268127 GCA_009831015.1 Picea engelmannii
CCAACGGCCACGATCATAGTGCCCAGATCAATGGCACGAGAGGCGATTCTGGACCCTCCCCGCCTTTCTACCTTTAAGCGGAGGGGGGGGGGGTCCAGAATCCGGCGTGCAACTTTCCAACGACCGAGATCTTAGCGCCCGGATCAACGACGCTTACGCGATCCCATCATCCTCAGCTGCTCTATGTTTAGCCTGCGTGGGCCCTTCTCCCATCTTGTCATCTTCCAGAACCACCTTTCTCCTGCTGCCGTATGTCACCCATCCACCCCCCCTCTTTGGTCCGCACGGTCTGCCTTCCTTCTCATCATCCACTTTTCGCTTTCCATGTGTCCTACTCCTTTCCACGTCAGCCTCTTGCCAAAGAGCAAGTCCATCATCTCTCATCTTCACCCCCTTCCGCCTGGTGTTTTATGCCATGTGTCCTCCTCTGTCGCCCTTTTCACACCTCCCCACTTCCTTCACATCCTCATAGTTCGACGCCACCATATCGTTGCGCGCCCCATCCTTTGCGCTGGCCTCCACGGAGATACATTAGGTTGTTCAAGCTCATCCAGGTGGCAGTGCAAGAAGCCTCCCACATCCCAAGAGTGTCGAGCTGACCGGGTCATCCTCAATCCCAATAAAGCAGTTATTTGAGGTGGTTGATGGTGGTTAGACATCGCCTTCGTCATAATGGGAAAGTTCGGCTACGATTAAAGGCACGTCGATTCACCCATGAAGCTGTCAGAAGGAGGGGTTACGTTTGTCGAAAGTTGCACGATCTTTCAGAGACTGCAGGTGTTGACTGTCAGAAAGCCATGCAGATGCAAAGATTTCAATGCAACACCTCGATTATGTTGTTGTGGTTGTACTGAGTATGTATAGGCGTTTTTGCCATTTTGGTATCCATCGATGGTAGAGCTAAGCTCCCAACTGTAAAGTTTCAGCAAACATTCTGGTTTCCTGGTTATGCCTCTGTGTTTGAGACTTCTTGGTTTATGACAAACAATTCTCCTTTTTCATCTATGTTTCATCTTATGCCAGAGAGTCCACAGTCGAAGGATTCGTGTGGATTGTTGCAATTTTGTTATGATAAAGGATTTGTTATGACGTTGTTGTATTCTCTGGTCTTCTATGTTTGAATGTAAGAGGATCTTGCGTTCAAATGTTTTCTTCTCCAGTCTGTCACGAACTGGATGTTTATGATAGACCTCTGCACTCTTCTTATGCAAGTCTTCCCCCTACTCACCCTTTATTGCAACTCATTGTTTGAATTTTATCAAGACCTCAATCGTCCATGCATGCCTGGCCTAGTTTCTGAGTTGAGACGATATTGTTCTGAGTTACCCTCCATTTGATCACCTCTTTAAAACAAATCGTGAAATTAAACTGATGGGTGTCGGGCTCAGCTCCTGCAAGCAATCCAGGAGTGACTTCTGGCTCCAACACTATCTATCGAAAGTTAGTGGGTTCACTAATGTATTTAGTGAATACGAGACTGAACATTTGCTACGTGGTTAACCAACTAAGTCAAGCGATGGTTAAGCCTACCAAACACTTTTGGAAGGCGGTTAAGCATGTCCTGAGATATCGGAAGGGCACATATGAGTATGGATTATGATACAAACAGATGGATGAGGTGAAGTTTCATGGCTTCACATATGCAGATTGGGCGGGCAGCCCAACAGACAGAAAGAGCACATCAGGAGGGATCTTGAGTATCAGATCTACAACTGTTTCTTTGTACAGCAGGAAACAAAGATCTGTGGCACTTAGTTTAGTGGAAGCAGAATACATGGTAGCAAGCCAAGATGCATGTGAGGCTATCTGGATGAGGAAGATCTTGGTTGGTTTTTTTGGTTCTCATTTAGATCCAACAGTGATTTATTGTAATAATCAGAGTTGCATTAAAATATTAGTTAATCCTGTGTTTCATGACAGATCTAAGCATATAGATATCCGATATCATCATCTCAGAGATTGTGTGCAGCGGAAGATCATGTTGCTTCAATACATTCCTATGGAAGATCACGATGCAGACATTCTGACGAAGGAGCTCACCAGGAGAAAATTCGAATATCATAGAGATAGGATTAGGGTGAAGGATAATCCCTTTCTTGTTGAGAGGGAGTGTTGAAAAGTCAACAAGAAACATGTGTCTAATTTATTTTTCCCTTAATTAAATTAGACAATAAATATTAATCTATTATCTCATTCATAACTGAGTGATTTGGAATTGTAACAGAATTATAAGTGTAGTTAAGTGAGTTAAGCTCAGTTGCACTAGTGAGAGTTCAGTGAATTAAATATTCATTAATTCACAATTAGTGAACTCACATGCAACTGAAGATTCACCACGGTTAACTACAAGCATGTCAGTTCCAATGGACATCCAGTTGAGATAACAGGTGAAAGGGACAATTTGGCTATCAGTTGTGATTTGATCACACATGTAGTGAATATGCTTATGAGCATGTGCAAACTAGGCAATTCGTACATGCAAGTATCATTGTGAGAATTTAGATTGCAGAGTTTGTGCAGAGGAGGCAGGTTGTCTGGACATAGGAATTGGCACATGTATTTGCTAATTTGTGTATGACAGTGTGAGACGATTGTCTTGTACTGAGAGCTCTTGGATTAGAGTTTTGTATGAGATTGTTTCATGATTCATGATATACATAATATATGATAGTGGGGTTTTTAGCTTTATGCTTTCCTGGTAAAAATTATGTGTTGTGTGTTATTGATATTTCAGTTTGTGCATTGTGGTTGTGATCGTGGTTTAATTGCTTCCGCAAGAATAATAGTAGAAGTGATTATGTATTTAACAAGTGGTGGAAATTGTTAGATTAGGAGAATCGCAGAAATACATTAAGTGTATCGAAATTTCTACAGGTAATAGGGTGTTGAGTTGTCATGGAGAAGACCCAACTTTTTAGTGATTTTGGACATCATGAAGTTTCTAATGTGGCTACCATGGTCAGTAACGATAGCTTGAGGAACACCAAACTGAGAAATGATGTGATTGAATATAAATAATGTTGCAGTCCTTCTGGTATTGTTGAATGTTGGCATTGCCTCGGCCCATTTCGTAAAATAATCTACGGCTACAATAATGTATCCATGCCCCCTGGTCGAGTGAGGGTGACATGTGATGAAATCGATACCCCATTTTTCAAAAGGACCAATGAAGACCACAGGGTGTAGAGGAGAAGGGTGTGATTGTATTTTATTGTTGTAGGTTTGACAAGTGTGGAATTTTTGGACGACAATTATACAATCGTTGAATAAAGAAGGCCAAAAATACCCTGCTCATAAGATCTTCTGGGCAGTAGCATACCCAAACATGTGACCACCACAGGATCTAAAATGGAAGTCATTTAGGGATTTCTAGGCTTCGTCAAATGTGAGGCAGCGTAAAAAAACAGAGTCAATCCCGTGACGATAAAGAGTATCACCGTGGATAATATACTGACGAGATTGGTAGCGTATTTGATGGCAGACAATGCTAGAAAAATTGGGTCAGAAAGTCTGGTTCTGGAGATATATGATGATATCTCCGTACCAAAGGTCATCGGAACTAACCAGGAAAAGGGATTCATCGGTTAATGAATTTGCTGCTACATTTTTCGTCTCAGAGTAGGGAAGGTCGCATATCAACTCGGTAAACACCAAGGATTTCTTGGACTTAGAGCGTTCAAATTCTAAGTCAAACTCCTAGAGTATTATGATCCATTTGGAGTATTTCCACCCTACCAGTTGGCATGTAAGAATGTGTTGCATAGGGTTGTAGTTAGAAATTGCTGTAGTCTTGTGAGAAAGGATATAGTGCCAGAAACGTTGAACAACTTGGACAGCTGCCAAGGCCAATTTTTCAACATGTAAATACTTGGTTTTGGTAGTCGTAAGACACCGACTCAAGTAATAGATGACATTTTCATTATGAGAATCATCCTCCTGGATGGGAACCATAGTGATGGTATAGTCCGAGGTTGCGAGGTAAAGGAAATAATATTGACTGTAATCCAGTGGGAAGAGTAGTGGGGTACGTGTCAACGAAAGTTTCAAAGCTTCAAAAGATTTGTTGGAAGTGGTATCCCATACAAACTCAATACCTTTCTTTAGTAGTTGCGTAAATCCAAGAGTTAGCTCAGCATAGTTCGGGATGAAACGAAGGAGAAAGTTTACCTTCCTTGCAAACTTTGTAACTGGCGAAGTGAGGAAGGAGGAGAGAGATTGAGAATTTCCTCGACCTTCAAAGGATATACCCTGATCCCTTGACGTGAAACAATAAAGCCCAGAAGTCGGTCAAATTCTATGCAAAAAACAAATTTGTAGGGATTCAAGCGTATGTGGTAAAACTGACATTGAAGGAAAATGGCACGGAGGTGTATTGGATGATCTACACGGTGCATGGAATGAGCGGGTAATTCATCGAGATATGGTGTGTTTCCTTGATGTGGGAAACACATGACACAGAAAAGGGTGGACATAACTGCACGCATGGAATCGATCCAGCTACGACCAAGTAAAAGGTTGTAATCAAGAGGAGCGTCAAAGACCTCCACTTCATCATTGACCATTTTTCCTTCTAACATAATAGGCAACGAAGAGAGGACACCGTAAGGCTTAAAACCACATCCATTGAAGGATTTGAGCATTTTGTGGGATTCAGTCAAAGGAGGAGAGTCGATGGATTTTCAGCAGGTAATAGACATGACACACATTGAGGCACCCTCATTAATAATTGTTCTACAAATGTTTTTGTTAGAGACAATAACTTGTATTTGGAATGCGAGTTGAGGGGGTAACCTTGGATTGTGATATTCCAAGTCAAAAAGTATTAAATTTGTATTCGTAGGGTCGATTCCACCAATAGCTTTCAACATTGCCTTCCGTTGTATAGGACAACTTTGAAGGACTTCAAGGGCTAACATTGCGAACGGTGCTTGGGCCAGATCTTCAACAATATTATAGTTCTGGGAAGCATGTGCATGAGGATTGAAAGCCAATTTTTGAACAACACCCTTTGGAGGAGGGCGAAGGACTGTATCTAGGCTCGGTCGTTCGAGATGAAGAGGACCGTTGGTAGGTGGAGTCGTGGGAGATGGTTGGACCAACGAAGGAGGTATTGCATCAACCTTCTCTTTGGAGGAAGAATAATCTTTGGCTTGAGTGGTAAGAGTGATGTCATTCTTCTTTGAATCACTTGTACACATTAAGACATAGGATGTATTGGAGGGGGAAGGTTGATCATGAATGACCAATTGGGCCTATTGTTGAGAGGGGAAGGGTTGTGATAATATGACTGGAGTGGGGGGTTTCATGGTCCCTTGAAGGAACTTAGTAACCTCGGCTCGTCATGGACAATCCTTAGTGTAGTGATCATCAACATAGATAAGACAAGGTTATTGGGGTTTGTGCTTATCCCTATCGTCAACAGGTGGTGTTTTGGTTTTCTTAGATTGTGGATTATTTTTATCCTCCTTGTTCTTACCCTTTCCTTTTTTGGATTTATTTTTTCTGGCGGGGCTGGATTGAATAGAGTTTACCTCAGAAGTCTTTCTAGTAGGAGGGGTAGGAGATGGAGTATTTTGAACATTAGAAGAAATGGGTTTGGGGTTGTTTCTAGGGGTGTGGGGTTGTTTCTAGAGGTTTGGACGGAATGAGGTTGGGCATGGAAAGTGCCAATCACACCGCCAGCTGCATGAGAAGCAACAGGAGTAGTTGAAGTAGTGGAAGTATAAGGACGAGGTGCGTCAGGGAGTAAGTCGTAAAGAGTACCCATTTGTGAGTAAACGAGGATGAGGTATTGAGCACGTCTGATTTCCTGTTCTTCTGTGACAAATTCACCCATGGTGATGTCATGAGCGATGTCATTCACGAATGATTTCATGAACCACTCTGTCAGCAATTGATCGGGAAGTTTGAGTTTGATGAGACGTCATCTCCATCACCACTCATGAATGTGATCAGAGATATGAGTGGCTTTGGTTTTTTTGAAAGAACTCAAAATCTCGGTTCCTGTTTCGTAGCAGATCGGTAACTGGTAATGGGTGAGGAAAGCCATAGCGAGGGTGTTGAAGTCAGTGAAGAAGTCTCGTGGTAATTCTATATACCACTTCATGGCAGAACCTATGAGGGTTCGCTGAAAAAGGTGTAAACAAATAGAGTCATCCATTAAGGAGTTAGATGAGCACCAAAGGTGAAAATTCATTACATGATTGTTCGGGTCCTCTCCCGGTTTACCATCAAATTTAGGGATGTCAGATGGTAGTTTGGATGGTATGGCAGGCCATTGAGGAAAGTGACAGATCAGATCATTTAAAATCCTTGACAAATTAGGGAGGTATAGGGTGGATAAGAAGGGTAACTGTCTATTCACATGTGGGTACTGGTGACTTTGGGGAGGGAGTCTCGTCGGTAGACCAATGGGACCATAAGCAGTTTGCATATAATGTGAAGATCCGGGCAGATTCGGTTGTTGGTGTGGAGGCACGTAATTCATAGGGTTGTACCCTTGAACAGGGGCATGGGGTTGAGCATTCGAGCCCCAAATAGGATTAGACGTGCCTGGATATGGTTGGCCTATACTAGTGGGTATGAAGGAGCTAGCTTGAGGCTGTTTTCCCCTAGTCGAGTGAGGATTATGTTGAATAAGATAATTCGAATACTGGGCCAAGGATGGAGGTATGTTTTGTCCATAGGGTGGGGTCGGTGGGGGTTTCCCTCCAATCAGGGTTGCGTCCCTATTGGGATTTGTCCTACAAAAGGGGATTGGGTTTGGCTTCCTTGGTGAAATTGTCCACCAATAGGAATCTAGTAATTAGGTGTAAAAGACGAAATGGTGCCACTAGGGTCGGTGCCTCTGATAGAGGATGGAAGAGGTCCTCTGAAAGGGGGTCGAGGAGGTGTCGGAATAAAACCGAGAACAAGATGGCACTCAGAAGGAGTGGAAATGCCAGGAGTCTTGGATGATATTTGTGTAGGAGCGAGAATAGAAGCACTCAATGCATGATATCCGGGCGGAAGTGTTCGGGTGAATCTGGGAGAAAGTGGTGTGCCAATGGGGGATTGGCTAGCCGCTGTAATCCCGGTGTGAGGACTCATAGTATCTGGGACCATTGTGTAATGGACCATTTGTAGAGGGATAGTCAAGATGTGGTTAGTTGGCAGAGCATCTGTACCAGGAAAATAATAGGCTATAGTAAAAGGTATTTCATTTGGATCAGATGTTTCAGGCAACTCAGGTGTGACCGTGATATCAACGCCTTCTCCTGAGCCAAAGAGATCCCGTCTAAAAATTCCAGTAGTCCAAAAAGGATCTTGATCCTTAGGTCCTATGAAAGGTCTAGTTGGTAATCCATAAGACTGAAGAACTATATCTCTGGAAGAATTCACTCAAACAATACATCTCTCGGAGTTGGGAGGAAGTTGGAAGTCCTCTCGAGAATTGGTAATTCAGAACCATTCTAAAGAGTTATTTATTTCCACTGGTGGAGTGGAAACGTCTTGGAATTCACTCTGTTGAGGAGAGCCCTCCGGTGAGTTGGTAGGCAAGGGTTGAGAACCTTCCAGATCTTCTGGGGGTAGGCCTTGCATTCTACGTGAACAATGTGGAGGGTCAATTGTGATCGAGTTAGAATTTTACGAAAGAAATTCTATGGCCAACTTGGGTAAACAAACAACATGCACTAATAAAATCTAGGAAGCAAAACCAAGCAAACAAGACCTTCTAATTATGAATTCACTAGTTGGTGATGAAATCCAACGTCGCAACAATGAGACAAGAAGGGGTTGGGCCAGGGTGGAAAATTTACTTTGACGACCTGCTTAACAGACTTACACCCTAGTGAAAACTCCCACACACAATCATGGGATGCCCTCTAAGGAGCCCGAGTGAGTCTGGCCAACATCGATTCTAGGTACCATGAAGACTTACCCCTTCACAGTCACCTTGTGTAAGACCCTAAGAAGATAGGCTACTAAGGTTACCACCAACAACAATAATGCCTGGGGGCATAGTCGACAGTCCGATCCACACGCAAGGGAAGGGTATCTAGCTTTAAATCAGCTTGAGAGGATTCCACTCATCATTGTGGGTATACCTTCAAGTGACCCCTGTAATATGTGCAATCTCTACACCAATATCAACAAAGCAGGGTGAGTAACTCTGTCAATCTCAATGTGACCTCAAGTTTGACCCTTGTGTGAGAAGGGATTCCCAGTACAAAATGCTGCAAATGGAATTTGACACTCCTTATCACAAGATACTATTGTGTGTTTTGTACTTTGGAGAGTGTGTCTCACTGTCTATTCCAATTCTCTAGCCTAGCTAATGTTGGTGTAAAAGAGCCCTAGAAAAAATTACTAGTTGAATTTTAAAGTTGTGCAATATTATTAAAGGTTGTTGTTACTCAAAAGGAGACGGAAATGAAACCGATGTTGTGTGAGACTCTGAACCAACAATGTGTAAATAAGGATGAATGATACAAATTTTGTTCGATGAATACTATTTACAGGAGGGAAAGAAGATTTTTTGGAACAATGTGAACTATGATGTATGATCTTCTCTGAAATGTAATATCAAACAATCATGAACAATGCAAATTCCCTATTCGTTCTCTTTCAATACTTGAATGCCAATATTTTCGAATAAAAATTTGCTTAAAAAAATAAAATGTCTTTAATTTTTATTAGAAACCAAGCAACAGGGATGGAACCAATAAAAAGCAAGCAACCAATGAAAAAGAAATACACAAAAAACACCCAAATCGATCTTTCAATGAAGACAAAAATAACAAACTGACAAGACTAGTCTCTTCAAATGCACATGGGTAACAATTTTCCAAGTAATAAGCAATTGAAAAGGACAATTAATCTCAAATTTTAATCCAATCAAAGGCTCCCTACCAAACAAGCACTCAGATTTCAGAATTGAAGATTATACCCTTGTTAAGAAAATGTCAAGAGGTAACAATTGAGAAAAAATTATCAAGAAGAGATTTCGATTTCCAAAAACTAATCATTCATGATATTTGAAGTCAAGAAACATCCAATCACTGGCCAAAGAAGTTCTTTCCAGACACACCAACCAATCTGGGCAACTGAAGACACAAACAACTTAATCCAAATTTTTTTTTACAAGTGGGTTTGCAGTCTGACAATGGGGTACAGTGTGAGAATTAAGAATTAAGGATTCTCACAGGCTAGACACATGAAGGTTGCGAGAAGCTCGCATTGAACTGAACACTAGGGTGTGAACCTTAGTTATTCTCATAGGATACAGAAAGGTGTAGTGCGAGAAGGTTTGTAATCAAGCAAATTTTGGAAAAATGATAGGACTTTTGAGGGAACTTTTGGATCCAGGGAGTCTGTGAGGGTCTCCTCAAGACTCAGAGATTGATTGGGAATGAAAAAGGGCAGGTCAAGAGAAAATGGCCAAGAAAAAACCACTAAAATGGGTTGTATCCCCAGTGGAGTCACCAATTTTGTTATCGGATAAATCGGTAGGTGCAGACACTAACAGATCTCCCTAGATCCACCTGGATCTAGAACAAAATAGGACAGGGCATGACTCTTTCCCTAAGTTTAGATCATTGAATCTACCACTAAGAAGGAATGAGTGACATACCTTTATATTTCTTCCTTAGGTCTCTATTGTTCCCTCTTCACTCTGGTGCTCTTGTGAAATTAGGTACAAAACAACACAAACCAACCAAAGTGAAGATAGCAAAGTATATTCAATGTCAACCTATGCATATGATCAAGGAGTTATGCAATAAAATAAGAGTGATTTTATGGGAAAGGGACATGCCGCTATATTATATTAAATGAAAGTAGAAGATACAACCAGATCGCCTTGATGTCACAAGCTTCCTTTCAGTGACCCTTGGTTCCAACACACACACTTTATCTACACTTGTGTGAAGAAGATCCAATACAACTTGATAGATCGAGTAGATTCTTCAAGCTTCTATCCAAATAGGGTTCCTCACACAATTCTTTCACCAATTCTTCATTCAATCTTGCTTAACATTTTCCATGAGAAACCTTTCAATATATAGGAGAAGGAGAGATGGTTAAATGGATGAGGATGATCCCACTAAATCTGAGAAGTCAGTAGGATGCCAACCATGCGAATGCCAACTCATTTTCTAGAAGATTCCCTTCTATAACCTTCGTGACCTCTTCTCTTTTCCAAGCTTTGAAACAGGTTCACACCCTACCTATAGAGCAGACTGCGAACAATTCTCACCCTAAGTTTGGGTTGCCTACGAGAATGAAGGATTTTCTCACCCTGTAATATAGGCAGCATGCAAACTCATCTTAAAAATGTGTTTTTTGGAAGAAGACAACAGTTATTTTTCTCAGGCAAAAAGTCCTTGTGGGAGCCTGAATACATCACTTGTAGAGACATCACAAGAGTGACCAAAATCATGTATAACAACTTCAGATGGAGCAATTCTTTAATCTACATAATGTGCTACATACACAAAAGGTACAGATTGCTTCTTTATATTTAGAACCTAATCATTTTTTGTGGTATCAATGGCTTTTTTCTTGCAAATCACTCATCACTTGGACAATTTTCATGGAAGAAATGATAGCACACTATGAGGATACAAGGAGCAATACCTTCTTTATCCAATTGATAAATCTCAAGAAAAAGGGTTCAGTTACAAAGAACATTGAGAACTTCCAAAGATTGAATATAAAGGTAATAGATATTTTATATGAGCACTTGATTGATGTATTCATAGGAACTTTAAGGGATAACATTCAACATGAGTTTCGTCTTTGGGAACCCAAATCATTGGAAAATGCATTTAGGTTGGCAAGAAATGTTGAAAGTAAAAATATGGCTATGGCTACTAGAAGGACCACTCCTAACATCTATCGAGAGAATACTGTTCCTTCTTCTAAAATACCTCAACCTACTAGTTTGACACCTCAACAATTGGAGGAAAGAAAAGAAAAAGGTTTATGCTTTAATTGTGAGAGCAAGTATAGTAAGGGACATAAGTGTGGTTAGAAGAAATTATTCTACATATATTGTGAAGAGGAAGAAGAAGAAGAAGAAGAACAAGAACCATATCAAGATGAAAATGTAGAAGCAATTTCATCTGAAGAGTTGACTCCCATGATATTGTGTAATGCATTGGTTGGAATTAGCACTCCTCAAATCCTCAAGATCAAAGGATATATCAAAAATAAAAAGGTAATAGTCCTAATTGATTCTGGTAGTACTCATAATTTCATTCACTATAAATTAGCCAAAGATCTCAATTGCTTTGTATATCCAGTGCCAAAGTTTCAAGTAATGATTGCAGATGGAGGAACTATCAATTTCTCAGGAAAATGAAATAAGAACAATCTTAATATGGGGGAATATGTAATGAATAGTCCAATGATTTCTATACCCATGGGTGGTGTTGATGTTGTACTAGGAATCCAATGGTTACAATCATTAGGAACAATGGATTTTAATTTTCAAGAACTTTTCATGAAATTTTCATTGGAAGGAAAATAAATTGAGTTAAGAGGTATCACAGGGAAACCCAATAAGGTGATAAGCTCTAATGGCATGACAAAATTATTGAAAAAGGGGCATCAAGGTGTTATTGCACAACTATTCTCACTAGATGTTCAAACATCTAAGCCATATATTCCTCTAGATCTCCAAGGGATCATTGATAATCACTCCAAAGTATTTGAAGATATTCCCAAAGTTCTTCCACCCACTCGAAATCATGATCATGATATTCACCTAATTTGTGGGAGTGTTCCTCCTAAAATCAGGCCATACAGATACCCTTATGCCCAGAAGAGTGAAATCGAGCGCATGGTTGAATAAATTTTAGAGGCTGGCATTATTAGACCTAGCCAAAGTTCTTACTCTGCACCAGTGGTAATGGTATTAAAGAAAGATGACTCATGGAGAAAGTGTCTAGATTATAGAGAGCTCAACAAGATCACTATTAAAGATAATTTTCCCATTCTTGTCATTGATGAATTGTTAGATGAACTACATGGATCAATCTATTTCACAAAGTTGGATCTTCGTTTAGGGTATCATAATATTAGAGTGAAGGAAGAAGATATCCCAAAAACAACATTCTGAACTCATGAAGGCCATTATGAACTTTTGGTCATGCCTTTTGGCCTTACAAATACACCTTCCACATTCCAAGGTTTGATGAATTATATTTTCAATCCCTTCTTTCAAAATTTGTGTTAGTATTTGTTGATGATACTAATCTATATCAAGTATTGGGAGGATCATGTGCGACATGTTGACAAGGCACTACAACTACTAAAGGAGCAACAACTATATGCCAAACCATCCAAATGTTTCTTTGGGGTGAATGAGGTAGATTATTTGGATCATATTGTATCTCATGAAGGTGTCAAGGTAGACCCTAACAATATTAATGCCATGATGGATTGGCCGATTCCAAAAACATTGAAGAATCTTAGAGGATTTTTGGGTTTGACAGGTTACTACCGTAAGTTTGTTCATCACTATGGAAGAATAACAACACCTTTAGTGACACTAACTAAGAAGGATGCATTTTCATGGAATCCAAAGGAAACTAAATCTTTTGAACTACTTAAAGAGGTGATGTGAAAATCTCTTGTCTTGACCACTCCAGACTTCACGAAAACCTTTATTGTGGAATGTGATGCCTTGGGAAATGGAATTGGTGTTGTCCTAATGCAAGAAGGAAGGACCCCGGATTTTGAAGTCGACCACTCAAGGGAAGGGACTTACACAAACCCATTTATGAGCAGGAAATGATGGAAATACTACATGCATTAAATAAATGGTTTCCTTACCTAATGGGTAGGCACTTCAAGGTCAAAATAGATCATGATAGTCTTAAATACTTCTTGGAACAAAGACTATCTTCAGAAGAACAACAAAAATGGGTGACCAAGATATTGGGTTATGATTTTGAAATCATCTATAAAAAAGGGAAGAAAAATGTTGTGGTAGATGCACTCTCAAGAAAGGATGAAGATTTTGAGGCCTTTCTCTATGCTATCTCGATCATCCAACTCGATTGGATAATAGAAGCAAGGGATGAATGGAAGAATGACGAAAAAGTGTGGAATCTCATTCAAAGGTTGCAACAGGATTCCAGTGCATTAGATACATTTACATGGAAAAATGATTCACTATGGTACAAAGATCGCTTATATTTATGTAAGAACTACCAACTCAAACAAAAGGTACTATTGGAATTGCACACCTCTCTAGTAGGAGGGCACTCCATATTTTTGAAAACCTATCATAGGTTCAAGAAAGAATTTTTTTGGGATGGCCTTAAAACCGATGTTCAAAGGTTTGTCGTAGAATGTTTGTTTTGCCAAAAAAATAAGGTGGAAACAATTAAGACCCCAACTATTTTACAACCATTAGCCATCCCAAGTCAGTGTTGGGAGGATGTTTCCATGGATTTCATAACAGGGTTACCAAAGTATGAAGGAAAGAGTGTCATCATGGTGATTTTTGATAGACTCACCAAATACACACACTTTTGTGCACTCTCTCATCCCTTCAAAGCTAGTACATTTTCCATCACATTCATGGAGACAGTTCAAAAGCTACATGGCAACCCAAATATTATTGCAATTGACAGAGATCCCATCTTCACTGGACATTTTTGGACAGAATTATTTTCTTGTTTGGGTACTCAGTTGGCTCATAGCTCATCCTATCATCCTCAATTTGATGGACAAACCGAGATAGTGAAAAAATGTTTGGAAGGCTACCTATGTTGCTTTGTCTCTGATAAACAAACAAAATGGTTCAAATGGTTATCCTTGGAAGAATGGTGGTATAACACTTCCTTTCATACTGCAACAAAAATGACACCATTTATGGAACTCTACGGATACCACCCTCCTTCCATCACTTCTTCTCTAAAAGAAAAATATAAGTTTAAAGTAGTGGAAGATCACATCGAGCATCGACAACAAGTTCTCCAAATCTTAAAGGACAACATAACCATGGAAAAAAATCGCATTAAAAAACAAGCAGATCAACATCGTAGTGAAAGAAGTTTTGAAGTAGGGGATTAGGTGTTTTTAAGACTACAACCATACAAACAGATGTCCCTTAATCAAGCCAAGAAGGATAATAAATTATCACCAAAGTACTATGGGCCTTATAAGGTGTTGCAAAATATTGGTACTGTTAGCACTTGGTAAATTTCCTAGAGGTTGAAAAATAAGAAATCCACAAAGGTAACTTTATCCAACCACTTTTAAAGCTGGGATCTAGCCCTTCCAGCTTCAGAGAGGGATCTCTCTATATGATTTAGCTATGTTTTTTATTTTAGATATTAGGCTAGGTAAATAAATAGGTAGGTTTTGTTGTCAAAGTGTTTTTTGAATTGGTTGAGACAGTCTACACCTCCATTGGGCTATGGGGTCTGTGTTAAAATAAACTTGAGATACAAACCAGAAACGTGAAGGAATACTTCCACAGGGAGAGATAATATACTCACTGGATCTTTTAGTAGCTTAAATGATGGATAGAAGAAAAGATGACAAAGATAACTTCAACTAAGAAGCAGTTAAGAATTTCTTAATTGAAAACATCAGAAGATAAACATTAAAATATTTAAAGTCAGAAACAGGGTATCCAAGATAAATCCTGCAACATACATTACTCTTAAAGATTAGTTTCAGAAAAAAATA
This sequence comes from Picea engelmannii, assembly GCA_009831015.1. NCBI lineage: Eukaryota > Viridiplantae > Streptophyta > Pinopsida > Pinales > Pinaceae > Picea > Picea engelmannii. The sequence continues at coordinate 254,335 of ML791862.1, forward strand.
TGATCACAAAGCAAGAATAACATTCAACTTAGCGAATAAACATCACCAGTGAATACACGCAAGAATCCTGTAAAAGCACCTCCTTTTTATTAATGGCAGATCTCTTCAAAAAATGTTACAGTCTGATAGTGTTAGGGTGTAAAGATCAACAACCCTCAATACTTCGAAAGGTGAAGTATTTATAACTCAAATTACAAACATTCCTGTCATAACTGATCAGAACGTGCTCATTCTATTTTTAGCTTAACTAATTTAACTAATCAAACTGCTTGATGACTTGGTGCAATTGCATGCAGAAATTCTGGGTAGACCCTTGATGAAGCCTTTGCACGACCTCATCTGACTGGACAGGTGATTGGACCTGGACATCTCATCTGTTAATCGAGCAAATCGTAGAGTTCCTCCCATCTGAGATTACTAGGCACAGTGACTTTGAGCAGTCTCCGATACACTTCATCCATTTCTGTATACTTGGCGAATGTGGGCTTGGTGAGGAAAATGTATCAAATCGCATTTTGGATATTGATGTCCAACTGAAGAGCGTCCAGTAATGCTTTGTCGGTGATGCTCCCTTGTATGCCAACAAAATTTGAACTGTCCTTAGACACTTCAGACATTCTCTTTTTATAATCTGGGAGTGTCATCAGTTTATCATTAATAACCTTCAGACCGAGAAGACCTTTCTTCTGGAGAGCCTCGATCTTGTTGAAGAATTTTTGTACCCCTAGGTCCATGGTCTGAACCTTTTCTTCTAGTTGAAGCATTAATCTCATCTTGGTCAAAACTCTTTTGACCTCAAGGATGGTCTCTGTTCTGTCCTCGATCTTCAACTCTTCTAGCTCTTCTCTGGTCTTAGAATTGAGGAATTTGATGATCTCATTTGCCTGAGTTGGTCTATCTCCCAATTCTACTCTGATCTTCTCAATGGCCTGTTTTCTCCTCTGGACCAACTCATTCTGTTCAAACATAATTTGGATCATGGGACATATCTCATTTATGGAATTTGTGATGTCTGTCCATACGTTCTCTTTGAACTCAACCAAAGTCTTCCCTACCACTGTTTGCTTTTGGAGTTGCTGTAGTTCCTTCTTGAGCTGCTCAGTTACCTGCTTTTCTTTAGAGAGACTGGTCTGGAAAGAAGTTTTGAGTTCCTGGAGGTTCTTCGCTTCCTTCTTAAGCCTGTTGATTTCTGTCTCTTGCAGTTTCATCTTTTCCATGGATTTGGCGAGGTCGGCTGTCCCCTCTTGTGGTGTCACTGGTGTTGCAGATGGGGATTGTAGTCACTGTTGTTGTGCTTGCTCCTAAAATCGGAATGGAACTCAATGGAATGAATTCCATTCGCTTCATTTGTTCCTCCTCTTTTAATAATCTCTCTGTCTCTGCTTCCATTTCTTTGAGCTGTGCATTCTGCTCCATAAGCAGTTTGAGCATTTCGTCTTTTTCGCCTTCTTTCTATGCTATCTCCTTCGCTTGTGAGTCCTCTGTGGGTGGGAGTTTCAGTTGTTTCCTTAAAGCGGTGATAGGTGGAGATGATTCTTGTCGAGGCCTTTTTTCCTTAGGGACTTGTGGCATGGAAGTTGGTGGAACAGTGGTAGGGGGAACCTGCTGTTCCACTTCAACCAAGGTGTCAGGCACCCACATCGTCTGATTAGCGAATTTCTCAATCTCTGGCTTAGCTTTGTGAATGTACGGGATATTTTTGTTCTTCACCCGCATTTTTGAGATGATCCCATGAGGATCATAGTGCCATGGGAATATTAAGAAAAACTTCATCTCTCTCAGCATCCGGTCAGCTTCTTCCCCATCGCCACGACTGTTGAAGATGAAGGAGCCAATCTACCCCTTGATTCGAAGCTGCTTCTTTTTCTTCAAAGACACAAAATGGATATCATCTGAATTCATGATTTGTCTTATGTATTATAGAGAAAAGATTCTTACCATCACATACTTAGGCAGCTTGTAAGGTGCCAAATCACACCCGAATACTCTGATCTCGGTATGGTTTTCATACAGGTACCAATCTCCAGTCTTGGTATTGTCCGAGAGATGCAGAATTCTCTGGACTTCATCATTTATTCGAGGCTTGGGCCTGCCGCTCAACATGCTTACCACAGGGTGGTAGAACAGGTAAATGAATGCTTTGAAGTTGTACTCTGTGGAGTTATGCTTTAGCAAAGAGGTCCATGCTGTGACTGGCTGAGGCCTTCCATCTGCGTCCATCTTCTGCATGGAAAAACTAAATTTGTCTGCTTGAAAGTAGACAAACATGTATGCCAGTATAGAAAAATATCTGAACATGCCTTCCGTGCCAAAATTCATGAATTGTTCATGAATATTGTCGGCCAAGAAGGTGTTGTAATCAAACTGTGTTGTGGGTTTTTTATCATTGGATAAAATGGATAGAAAACCCAGAATGGGCTCATCTACCCACTGGTCGGAATAGTAACCTAGAAGGGCACAAAGGGAGGAAATGACTTGGTTTCCCTTAGTGGAGAACATGGACGACAGGTAAGGGGGGTTTGTGGAAGGGAATTGAGCAGAGGTGGGAAGGAAAAGGTCGAATATTTGATCTCTCTGGGGAAAAGTCATCTTCTGATATAACTCAGTAAGGATTTCTAGGTTGAAAGGAGATGCAGATTCAACATGGGGAATTTGCATCATCTGGTCTATGTCTTCGGGCGTGATGAGGAATAGGGTGTCTCTGGAAGAGGAGATGACGACTCTTTGTTCAGGAATATAGTGAGCTTTGCATTTAAGTGCAAACTCGGGAAAATGGTGGATCTGGGGAAAGAGGTAAAGGGGCAAATTGGACTCCCAGAGTCCAATTTCATCGCTCTAGTCCAGGAAAACCTCCTTAAGCCATGACTGGAGGTCTAACAAATCAAAATCGCATTTGGTATCTACGATCAATCTATCCTTGTCAAGCAACGGGATCTTGTCTAGGTCGACAGGAGGTGGGAGAAAAGGTTTCTCCTCTCCTTCTACTTGTCTTGGCTTTGGTGCCATCTCTGCAGCAGTACCTACAATAAACACGAAGTTAGTGGGGTCGACTGACTGTTGATGAAGGCGACGGGATGTAATGGAGGGGTTGGCTATGAGATTTTCTAGTGTGATGAGTGAACAATGAAAATGGAGGAGAACGGTAATTTTATTTAAAACTGGGGTCGGTTGGATGCGAGAGACAGGTCAGCAGGATAACGGGTATGTTATCCAGTAATAAATGGACAACAGGCCACTTGGGGGTGAGATGGCAGGTGACGGTGGCCCAAAACATATAGATGGGTGATGTGGCTGCTAGGGATTAGAGGTGAAAGTCGCAATAAGGGGCTGGTCATGAGTGAAAAGGGGTAGGGGACTGATAGCAGTTATGGGATGTGAAATAACTCAGGAGCAAGTGGAACAAGTGGAAGATGGCGTCCATGAGTGACGGGAGCTGTCAGATAGCAGATGGTGATGGGACTTCGGGACCAATAGGCTAACGCCATGTATGACAAGAGGCCCGCCCGAGGGAAAAACCATTCCGGACCCCCCCCTCGGTTAAAAGCAGATCATCAGGGGGGGTCCAAAATCCAATTAGGGCCATTGATCTACATGCCCTCTTCCTGGCCGCAGATCTTAGCACGTCATTTATCATTCATTCCGGACCCCCGCCCTCCGTTAAAGGCAGAATGGATGGGGGGTCCGGAATCAAATCTGGACTGTGGATTTACGCACTCGTTTCTGGACCATCCAGATCTGTGCAAATCTTATCACCGATTCCGGACCCCCCGGTTAAAAGCAGAACGGTTGGGGGGGTCCGGAATGCTCTGTGCGCCGTAGATCTGAGCGTCGCGATCTAGACCGTCAAAATGTGCAAGGGGCATAAATGGGGAGCGAAAAATAACATGTGTTGGGGGGAAAACTTAGGATACATGAATTTTATGGGTTTTTTCCCCCAAATTTTCAAGGAGACACCACCATGGGGCTTCAACCAACCTATCCTTTAGACATTTGAGACATGGTGCAACATTTTACATCAAGCTGGCTTTATTGGATTGAAACAATGAAGCAACTAACCTACATGATAACCTATCTTCCTATGACAATTAACCCAGATTAAACTGTTGGGTTAACAAATTACTCTACCCTGGGGCTATCTGACCAGGATTATACAGTCTGGCCGGATTTATTCACTAATCTAACCTAGACACTTTGGCTAAGATTAAACTGTTTAGCCAAATCATTCACTACCCTATCAACATCAAATTTAAAAAGAACTTGGCCATGCTTGAAAGGTATGGCCAAGTTACTATTATTGCATGGAGATTTTATTTCAATTCTTTTATGCCCTCTTTTTCTTTTCTTCTTTTTTCTTTCCTTTTCTCTTTTTCTTTTTCTATTTCTTTTCTTTTCCTTTTTTCTTTTTTCTTTTTTCTTTTTTATTTTCAAATTATTTGCAGAATGAAAAATCATTTTTCAACAAAAATACTAGAGACAGATAATATCCTAGTCACCAGTTGATTCCCATAACTTATGGGGTGATAACAACGGATCCACCAGGGGATGGTACTTTCCCTGTGAAGTTTCAAGAATCCTGGTTCCTGTAGTCCTGAAAATTTCTACCTAGTAGCCTTCATTTGTTTTATTCTCAAAAATTGGAAAAACAATGGTCAGCAGCTTAGGGCCTTCTCTTCAGGCTTCAACCAACTAACTGTTGTTCTTCACTCAGAAAATGAAAGTAAAAATGAAAATTAAAATGGTATGTACAATGGAGAGTGAGCACTCAAATATTCTACTGAGGTGGGACATAATTTTTCAACATTCTTCCATTCATAGGTGCTCCTAGCAGATCTGACCCATCTGCATTGTTTAGCAAGAAAGCATTGTTTCCCCTATAAGCTTGGATCATGTATGGACCTGTCCATAGATTGTCAAATTTTCCATGCTTTCCCTTGTCTTCATTTCTAGCGTCCCATTTTAGCACCAAATCTCCTAATTCAAAATCATCTTCCTTGGTTCGTTTGTCAAAGATCTTCTTGATGTTTCCTTGGACTACCTGAGTTTTGTTGAAAGCATCCTCCCTAGACTGCTGCAACTGGATCATGTGGTTGATCCTTCTCTGTGAGTCATTTGGCTTAGTTGTACCTCTTGAAGCAACTTCATAACAGGGACTCCTAAAGAAGTGGGGAAAATTGCCTCTGTACCATAGACCAGCTGCTATGATGACATACCAATTGACCTTTTGGTGGTCAGCCTGTCAGCCCATAAAGAAAACACCAACTTGTTGTGCCATGATTTCTTATTTTCCTGCAATGTTTTCTTGATGATATTTACCAAAGCTTTGTTTGAAGATTCTGCCAACCCATTTCCCTGAGGATAGTAGGCTGTGGAATGCCCCAAACCAATGTGATACTGGTTGCAGAAATCTATGAGTTTCTTCGACCGAAAGGCAACTGCATTGTCAGTTATAATCTTTCTAGGACAACCAAAATGAGACAAAATATTATTTTCAAGGAATTTTATAATAATAGAGTGAGTGTCTTGCCTTCTTGGTACTACCTCGATCCATTTGGTAAAATAATCGTTGGCAGTAAGAATCCACCTGTGCTGGCCTGAAGATGGTGGGTGTATTTCTCCAATGAAGTCGAGCCCCCATTGTTGGAAAGGGGCCTCAACTGAGATCGGTTTCAGAGGTAGAGGAAAGAGTTTCCTTTTTCCTTCAAATAGTTGACACTGGTGACATGTTGTTACCTTCTGATGCACATCAACGAACAAGGTGGGCCAATAAAATCCATCTCTGAGTATTTTTTTTGGTTGTGACTTTCCAGTTTAGATGGCCACCACATTCCCCTGCATGAAATTCTTGTAACACCTGATCAGCTTCATCTTTCAGTAAACAATTTAACAGAATACCTGCAGGATATTTCCAATATAAATTTCCTTCTAGAATACAGAATTTCAAAGCTTTCAACTTTTAAAATATAGCTTTAGTCTTAGTCAAACCAGGGGGAGCTTGTAAATTTTGCAAAACAAAAATAAGGTCTGCGTACCATGGAGAGTTGAGAAATACCTCTCTCACGCTTGGAGTCGCCGTCTCGCCCTGTTCATCTGCCACATCTAGAAAATTAATGTTAAGAGCATGAAAGTTAGATTCAACCATTAATTTAGCAAGGCCTTGACCTTTGATTAGTTTAGTGGGCTTAATCTCTATATTGTATTCTAAAATGACAAAAATCCATTTTCCCCTTCTTCCATCTGGATTGTCCTATGTCAACATGTCCTTTACTACCGCATTCAGAACACAAGCTATGGTGTGGGAATGGAGAATGTAGACTCTAAAGTCTTTTATGGATTTTACCAAAGCAAAATCTTGTTTCTCCATTATTTTGTAATTCAGAGCAGCGTCCCTTAATGCTTTACTAAAGAAATCTATGGGTTGTTCATACCCTTCGTTGTTCTTTTGCAGTAACACCGCTGCTATAGTATGTTCAGAGGCGAAAGAAAAAAGATAGAAATCCTTAGTAAAATCTGGACTGATCAAAACAGGGGCTTCTATGAGTGCTCGTTTGACTTGTTCGAAAGATTGTCTGGACTCAGAGTCCCATTTTATTTTTACGTCCTTTTTAAGCATGTTTTTAATGTTCCTGAGGAGTTTTTCCAGATTGGGAATGAATCTTCGTAGAAAGTTAATTCTTTCGATAAAAGACTGTAGTTATTTGAGGTTCTTGGGGTGTTCTAAATTTTGTAAAGCTTCGATTCTGCTAGGGTCTATTTTGATTCCATATTTGGAGATGATGTGTCCTAGAAGTTTTCCTTGTTCTAACTCGAAAAGACTCTTCTTAGGATTTAAAGAAATCCCAAACCTTCTACACTTCTCGAAGACTCGTCTGAGGTGCCTTAGGTGTTCGTCATAAGATTGGGAAAACACAGTCACATTGTCTAAATAGACAACAATAAACTTACCTGATTCTTCCACGAAGGCGATATCCATCACCCTCTAGAATGTGGCTCCTGCGTTCATCAGACCAAAAGGCATTTTCACATACATGAAAGTTCCCCATAGTGTGGTGAAAGAGGTTTTGTCTTGGTCATCTGGGTGAACTAAGACCTGATTGTAACCCAAGAAACCGTCCAATAGAGAAATTCGATTGGACCCGACCACCCTTTGCAGGATGTGGTCCATTTTCGGCAAGGGGTAATTATCTTTCAGGGAGACTTTATTCAGATTTCAAAAATCTATGCAGAGTCTAATTTCCCTAATTTTCTTACGTGTAGGGACCAGATTAGAGACCCACTTGGAAAAACGCAATGGCACTATGATCTTGGCATCATACATTTTCTTGATTTCCTTTTCTATCAGAGGGAGCAACTTGGGATTTATCCTCCTAAGTTTCTGCCTAAATGGTTTTTGGTCTTCTTTTATAGGAATCCTATGTTGTATGATGCTGGTATCATAAGCTTTCAAATCTTCATATCCCCAGGCAAAGACATCCGAAAATTCTTTGAACAGATCAACGTATTTGAGTTTTTTCTCTGGGGGTAATGATTTAGATAGTTTGACCATCCTAGGTTTCTCTTCAGTCCCTAAATTACATTCTTCTACATCTTGTACATGGGCTTTGATTTTTGGTTTTTTGGCTACGTCGTTAGAATTGAACAAGTCCTCTAAAGGAACTAGGCCTCTAGGTAAAACATTTCTTTTCAACTGTAAAATGTCAGCATCCAATTCGTCATCGCCTAATTCTCCTGAATCTATGGTATTTACACTATCAATTTCAAAATCAGAACTATTTACATTTTCATCTTCGTTCTCTAAATCTATATTTGTACATTCAAAATAATTTTTGCATTGCAGAAAGTCTTCAATTTGATCGTCATTACCAAACACTTTCCAGTACCTGATATTGTCGGGAACAGTTGGTCTACATTTCACCTCAACAGTATATGGACGAGTCAGGCAGAAAGGAATCTTACAGGTGGCTACTGAGGTGGCCAATCCATCTGCTAGAATATTCTGTCCCCTCGGCATTACCTGCAAGTCAACTTCAGTAAAACACCTCAAAGCATCAAGAACAACATTCCTATAAGCTCTAAGACGTGTGTGTTTCGCAACGTACTCACCTTTAATTTGCTTGATTATCAACTCAGAATCACCTCTTACCATAATATGTTTAGCACCAACCTTTTTCAAAAGCTTCAGACCGAGCATCAAGGCTTTATACTCAGCAATATTGTTAGTGCACTGGAAATTTAATTTGTAGGAATGATTTTCTGAGTACATGTTTCTGTGATTATGCATCCATACTCCTACTATAGCTCCTTTTTTACTCACTGCTCCATCAAAATCCATACTCCAGAAATCAACAGGTAACTCTTCAGTTATTATGTTCTTCATCTTTGCTACCTCAATGCTTTCTTGGCCTTCATCTTGACTAGATGTGTCTTCCACAAGCTGAGTATCTTGTTCTCCCATGTCACCATCATTTTACAAGATAAACGAATCTAAATCAGAATGAACAGAGTAAAGGGGATAATTGTATGGTTTTTCTTGGCTACTGACCATGTACTTCATCAATGTTTCTCTGTACAGTGTCCTCTGTTTCCCAAACACTGGGATAGTGGCATAAGACATATCCACCTGCAGGGTTCCTTTCAACTTTGGCCCCCAAGACCGGGATAGAAACATTCCATACTTCGGTGGGATGTCTGCAACCACCACATCCATTACCATGCTCTTCACAGGAATCTGAACCAAGGTGATGCATAGATCCTTAATCAAACCAATACATTTAACTTTATTGGAGTCGAATGAGTGTAAATCCTTGTATGGTCTAGTGACCTCCAGTCCTAGTTTTTCCATTACTGCTTTAGGCATCAGGTTGTGGGAGGCACCCGAATCCAGCATAGCGTTATGCAAGATCAAGTCATGTATGTTTAGACTGATGTAAAAAGGAACGACCTCACCAGTATCATCTCGACCATCTACTCCAGGTCCGAAAAGAAGCTTGGGTCGATCATCAGTAAGGTTCACAGTGTCTGAATGACTTGTTGATCCAATGGTTAAGGCCTTCGTGCCTATGTCAGGTTCAATGGTCAGTTCTTTAATCACTTGTGAACGATAACCGCCTCTGTTCATCAACTCTGTAAGTGGGATGGGAATTTTTATTTTGGCCAATTCCCCCTCCAGACTAAAGGGTGTAGGAGCTCTGCCTTGGATCATCATTTCTGGTTTGTCCACCAAATTCTTCCGCTCAGAAGTACTCGGTGGATTAATAGGTGAAACCTCGGGCTTTGTTGGCCTTTTCATAATGGTAATGTTTTTCTTCATGGGAGCGTCAACTTTACTCTTCTCAGGAATATTCTCAGAAGTACTCTTCTCAGGAGTCTTCTCAGTAGATGGCTCATGGGTCTCCTTGGTCTCGACTACCTTCTGTGTTTCAGTCGTCTTTTTTGGGGAATTCCCCTCTGTCTTCTTACTCCACAGATTTTACTGACAGTGCACCTCCAAAATAGCATTTTCAAAGGCCTATTGTTCTGTGTCTTCAGCTTCTTCACATACTTTCATTTGATTTAGAAGAAAAAGTTCCTGCTCTTCTTGGGTAAGGAAGATAAATTCGTTGTCGTGAATACCTATGAGGTTGATGTGAGTGTCCTCCAATTCCGCAATCACTTCCCCCCCTTCATCAGAATATTTTTCTTGCAGGGGAGGTCTAATCTGCTGATCTGGGCCCCTCTGCTCCCTTTGATCCCTAGGATCTCTCTGTTTGATTTGAGGAGGGTTTCTCCTGAAGTTGGGATTCTGAACCTGAGGAACAGGTGCATTGTCTCTTGGAGGATTTCTGTCTAACACAGTCAATATTTCCAGCATTAATTCCATTGTTCTGGCCAAAGAATCCAATTTGGAATCTGTGTTCGATGTGGAAGGTTCTTCTTTAATTGTGACTCTCCTTTCTAACCTCTGACGTGCCCTTTTTGCCAATAGATTGGCCTCCACACTTATAGCGCTTTTATGCATGTCTTCCAGGGTGGCAAAATTTCTTTCTCTTAGTTAGTATGACATGTCGGCATCAAATCCATCAGGGAATTTAATCAATGCCAGACCTTGTGGAGGTTTGATTTCAGTTGGGATTGCATTGTACAGGTTGTTGAACCGGGTGCAGTAATCTTGTACCGTCTCACCTTGATTTCTCCTTATATTCTCATATTTTGATAGTATTTGGAGAGGGTTTTTCTTTACCTCCCATCTGTCGAGAAAACTCCTTTGAAAAGTGACGGGGTCAGGAATTGAGGCGACAGGTAAATCTTTGAACCATTTTTTGACGTCACCTGCCAAACTCTGGGCAAACAATCTCATTTGAACGTCAGCCTCATCAACTTCTTGCAAGTCAAAATAATCATTCATTTTGTCGACATGTTGTTGGTCGTTTAAAGGTCCTGTTGCATAGAAATGTGGGAGTCTAGTTTGATAGTCTTGGGGCATGGCATGTAGCAGCGCAGCCAATACAAGAGGAGCATATCGAGCTGCCATGATGGGTGGAGGAGGTGGGACGACAACCTGGATGGTCGGCGAGGTAGCAACTGAAGATGAAGATGAGGAGGGACTTGATAGTGCTGAGGGAGTGATTTGAGGTTTAGTTGTGGGAGACTGAACTTTGGGGGTTCGGGGTTGCAACACAGTTGGGTCAAAGACGATTTCAGTCACAAAACTGTTGGACCATGTTTTAACCAGGCTTCGCTGTGGAAAAATATCGAGGTCAAGGTTTTGAGAGGAAACAGGCTTCTCGAAAAAGGAAGGAGACTTATGAAGGGGAATATGACTCACTGAACCGACAGCTAAGGTCTTTCGCCTGAGCAACCGTTCGGGGTCATCTATCACTATCGCGGGTTCTGGGTTTGGATGAGATCGAGTATGAACTTTCTTGGGAGCCAGAACTCTTTTTGTTATATATATATATATATATATTTGATCAACCTCTAAACATTATTTTCTTTTCAAATCTGAACGTTCTTTTTAGGGGAAAGAAAACGTGAAATTATCAATTTTTAGTTCTTCCCCAGCGAAGTCGCCATTATGTTAGCACTTGGTAAATTTCCTAGAAGTTGAAAAAGAAGAAATCCACAAAGGTAACTTTATCCAACCACTTTTAAAGCTAGGATCTAGCCCTTCCAGCTTTAGAGAGGGATCTCTCTATATGATTTAGCTATGTTTTCGATTTTAGATATTAGGCTAGGTAAAGAAATAGGTAGGTTTTGTTGTCAAAGTATTTTTTGAATTGGTTGAGACAGTCTACACCTCCATTGGGCTATGGGGTCTGTGTTATAATAAACTTGAGATACAAACCAGAAACGTGAAGGAATACTTCCACAGGGCGAGATAATATCACTGGATCTTTTAGTAGCTTAAATGATGGACAAAAGAAAAGATGAGAAATATAACTTCAACTAAGAAGCAGTTGAGAATTTCTTAATTGAAAACATCAGAAGATAAACATTAAAATCTTTAAAGTCGGAAACAGGGTATCCAAGATAAATCCTGCAACATATGTTACTCTTAAAGATTAGTTTCAGAAAATAATATGATCACAAAGCAAGAATATCATTCAACTTATAGAATAAACATCACTACTGAATACACACAAGAATCCTGTAAAAGCGCCTCCTTTTTATTAATGGCAGATCTCTTCAAAAAATGTTACAATCTGATAGCGTCAATACTTCGAAAGGTGAAGTATTTATAACTCAAATTACAAACGTTCCTGTCATAACTGATCAGGACGTGCTCATTCTATTTTTAGCTTAACTAATTTAACTAATCAAACTTCTTGATGACTTGGTGCAATTGCACGCAGAAATTCTGGGTAGACCGTTGATGAAGCCTTTGAACGACCTCATCTGACTAGACAGGTGACTGGACCTAGACAAATCATCTGCTAATCGAGCAGATTGCAGAGTTCCTCCCATCTGAGATTACTAGGCACAGTGACTTTGAGCAGTCTCTGATACACTTCATCCATTTCTGTATACTTGGTGAATGTGGGCTTGGTGAGGAAAATGTATCAAATCTCGTGTTGGATATTGATGTCCAACTTAAGAGCATCCAGGAATTCTTTGCCGGTGATGCTCCCTTGTATGCCAGTAAACTTTGAACTGTCCTTAGACACTTCAGACAATCTCTTTTTATAATTTGGGAGTGTCATCAGTTTATCATTAATAACCTTCAGACCGGGGAGACCTTTCTTCTGGAGAGCCTCGATCTTGTTGAATAATTTTTGTACCCCTAGGTTCATGGTATGAACCTTTTCTTCTAGTTGAAGCATTAATCCCCTCTTGGTCAAAACTCTTTTGACCTCAAGGATGGTCTCTATTTTGTCCTCGATCTTCAACTCTTCTATCTCTTCTCTGGTCTTAGAATTGAGGAATTTGATGATCTCATTTGCCTGAGTTGGTCTATCTCCCAATTCTACTATGATCTTCTCAATGGCCTGTTTGCTCCTCTAGACCAACTCGTTCTGTTCAAACATAATTTGGATCATGGGCCATATCTCATTTATGGACTTTGTGATGTTTGTCCATACGTTCTCTTTGACCTCAGCCAAAGTCTTCCCTGCCACTGTTTGCTTTTGGAGTTGTTGTAGTTCCTTCTTGAGCTGCTCAGTTACCTGCTTTTCTTTAGAGAGACTGGTCTGGAAAGAATTTTTGAGTTCTTGGAGTTTCTCCACTTCCTTCTTAAGCCTGCTGATTTCTGTCTCTTGCGGGTTCATCTTTTCCATGGATTTGGCGAGGTCGGTTGTACCCTCTTGTGGTGTCACTGGAGTTGCAGATGGGATTGTTGTCACTGCTGTTGTGCTTGCTCCTAAAATCAGAATGAAACTCAATGGAATGAATTCCATTGGCTTCATCTGTTCCTTCTCTTTTAATAATCTCTCCATCTCTGCTTCCACTTCTTTGAGTTGTGCATTCTTCTCCATAAGTAGTTTGAGCATTTCATCTTTCTCGCCTTCTTTCTCTGCAATCTCCTTTGCCCGTGAGTCCTCTGTGGGTGGGAGTTTCAGTTGTTTCCTTAAAGCGGCGATGTCTGCATTCTTCTTCTTTATCATCTCCTCTGTAGCTTTGACGTTGGAGGGGTCATAGCCGATCTTGAGGACCAGCTCCTCCAAAGTTTTGATTTTGTTGTCTTTTGCGAAGGATGATATCTTCTCCAGCTTAAGTTGTGTCTGAGCATTGTTCAATGATACCTGTAATTTTTTTGCAGAATTTGAAGCATGTGCCAACGTATGGAACACCATCTCCCCTGTCTATTTGTGTAGATCCATCTGATCTACTGGGTGCACGTCCTTTGTCTAGAATTCGAAGGTGGTCCTCTTGTAGTCTGTGATTACCTTGGGGTCTGGTACCTGCACCTGGAGGAAGGCCATGTGCATCCTGCCCTTTTCTGTGTCAAATGCAGACAACATCCTGTGCTACGTAGTCGACGTCTGTTTCCGAAACTGAGCATAGGTACTGCTGGTAAGAGTCTAATTTTTTTTCTTAATCAACTCGTACTTCTCGAAAATACTCAACTTGGGCCCAGTCTTTCCCGACTAAGTATCCAGTGGGGAGTCTTTGAATTTCTTCAGCACAACTGTGGTGATTTACTTATAAAGGCTCGAACTGAAAGGTGGGATGACATACTTATTGTTAGCCTATGGCTTACCTTTACCAATCACTAAGTCTAAATTGTCACCATATATTTGTATTATTCATTTAGGATATTAGTAATATATCCTCAAGTGATGACTAATGAGTTAGTTAAGATTGCCTAGCCTAGTCATCAT
>ML791862.1:272732-293592 GCA_009831015.1 Picea engelmannii
CTCTATGAGGTGGCTTCACCCATTGTACTATAAATATGTAACATTGGAGTGAATAATTGTGTGTTGGCTATTATGCCTTTTCCGCCATGTTGCTGTTATTGTCTCTATTTTGTCAATTGTTCTTATTGTGCTTAATTTCTTCACTTATTCACTGTGGTAGGCGGGGCCTCTTTCTCCCCAGTAGGGTTGGTAACTGTGGCTGTCTTGGGCCTCTTAGTATGTAACTGGAACTCTTCAGACGACACCTCCATGACAGGCGAAGATGATTCTTGTCGAGGCATTTTTTCCTTAGGGACTTGTGGCGTGGAAGTTGGTGGCACAGTGGTAGGGGGAACCTGCTGTTCCACTTCAACCAAGGTGTCAGGCACCCACACCGTCTGATTAGCGAATTTCTCAATCTCAGGCTTAGCTTTGTGAATGTACGGGATATTTTTGTTCTTCACGCACATTTCTGAGATGATCCCATGAGGATCATAGTGCCATGGGAAGCTTAAGAAAAACTTCATCTCTCTCAGCATCTGGTCAACTTCTTCCCCAGCGCCACGACTGTTGTAGATGAAGGAGCCAATCTGCCCCTTGATTCGAAGCTACTGCTTTTTCTTCAAAGACACAAAATGGATATCCTCTGAATTCATGATTTGTCTTATGTATTCTAGAGAAAAGATTCTTATCGGCACATACTTAGGCAGCTTGTAAGGTGCCAACTTGCACTCAAATACTCTGATCTCAGTATGGTTTTGATATAGGTACCAATCTTTGGTCTTGGTGTTGTTTGAGAGATGCAAAATTCTCTGGACTTCGTCGTTTATTCGAGGCTCGGGCCTGCCGCTCAACATGCTTACCACAGGGTGGTAGAACAGGTCAATGAATGCTTTGAAGCTGTACTCTGTAGAGTTATGCTTCAACAAAGAGGTCCATGCCGTGACTGGCTGAGGCCTTCCATTTGCATCCATCTTCTACATGGAAAAACTAAATTTATCTTCTTGAAAGTAGACAAACATGTATGCCAGTATAGATGAATATCTGAACATGCCTTCCGTGCCAAAATTCACGAACTGTTCATGAATATTGTCAGCCAAGAAGGTGCTGTAATAAAACTATGTTGTGGGTTTTTCATCATTGGAGAAAATGGATAGAAAACCCAGAATGGGCTCATCTACCCACTGGTCGGAATAGTAACCTAACAGGGCACAAAGGGAGGAAATGACTTGGTTTCCCTTAGTGGAGAACATGGAAGACAGGTAAGGGGGGTTTGTGGAAGGGAATTGAGCGGAGGTTGGAAGGAAAATCTCGAATATTTGAGCTCTCTGGGGAAAAGTCATCTTCTGATATAAATCAGTAAGGATTTCTAGGTTGAAAGGAGACGCAGATTCAGCACAGGGAATTTGCATCATCTGGTATATCTCTTCAGGCGTGATGAGGAGTAGGGTGTCTCTAGAAGAGGAGATGACAACTCTTTGTTCAGGAATATAGTGAGCTTGACATTTAAGTGCAAACTCGGGAAAATGGTGGATCTGGGGAAACAGGTAAACAGGCAAATTGGACTCCCATAGTCCAATTTCATCGCTCTAGTCCAGGAAAACCTCCCCGAGCCATGACTGGAGGTCTAAGAAATCGAAATCGCATTTGGTATCTGCGATCAATCTGTCCTTGTCGACCAACGGGATCTTGTCCAGGTCGACAGGAGGCAGGAGAAAAGGATTCTCCTCTCCTTCTACTTGTCTTGGCTTTGGAGCCATCTCTGCAACATTACCTGCAATAAACACAAAGTTAGTGGGGTCGACTTACTGTAGATGAAGGCGACGGGATGTAATGGAGGTGATGGCTATGAGATTTTCTGGTGCGACGAGTGAACAACGAAAATGGAGGAGAACGATAATTTTATTTAAAACTGGGGTCGGTTGGATGCGGGAGACAGGTCAGTAGGATAACAGGTATGTTATCCAGTAATAAATGGACAATGGGCCACTTGGGGGTGAGATGGCAGGTGACGGTGGCCCAAAACATACGGATGGGTGACGTGGTTGCTAGGGATTGGAGGTGAAAGTCGCAATAAGGGGCTGGTCATGAGTGAAAATGGGTAGGGGACTGACAACAGTTATGGGATGTGACATAACTTGGGAGCAAGTGGAACAAGTGGAAGATGATGTCCATGAGTGACGGGAGCTATCAGATAGCAGATGGTGATGGGACTTCAGTACCAATAGGCTGACGCCATGTATGACAAGAGGCCCGCCCAAGGGAAAAACCATTCCGGACCCCCCCCCCTCAGTTAAAAGCAGATCATCAGGGCGGGTTCGAAATCCAATTAGGGCCGTTGATCTATGCGCCCTCTTCCTGGCTGTAGATCTTAGCGCGTCATTTATCATTCATTCTGGACCCCCCCATTTGTTAAAGGCAGAATGGACAGGGGGTCCGGAATCAAATTTGGACCGTGGATTTATGCACTCGTTCCTGGACCATCTAGATATGCACAAATCTTATCACCGATTCTGGACCCCCCCACCCCCCGGTTAAAAGCAGAACGGTCGGCGGGGTCCGGAATGCTCTGTGCGCCGTAGATATGAGCGTTGTGATCTAGACTATCAAAATGTACAGGGGGCATAAATGGGGAGAAGAAAAGCACATGTGCTGGGGGGAAAACTTAGGATACATGCATTTTATGGGTTTTTTCCCCCAAATTTTCAAGGAGACACCACCATGGGGCTTCGACCAACCTATCCTTTAGACATTTGAGACATGGTGCAACATTTTACATCAAGCTGGCTTTATTGGATTGAAACAATGAAGCAACTAAACTACATGCTAACCTATCTTCCTATGACAATTAACCCAGATTAAACTGTTGGGTTAAGCAATTAATCTGACCAGGATTAGACAGTTTGGTAGGATTTATTCACTAATCTAACCTAGACACTTTGGCTAAGATTAAACTGTTTAGATAAATCATTCACTACCCTATCAACATCAAATTTAAAAATAACTTGGCCATGCTTGAAAGGTATGGCCAAGTTACTATTATTGCATGGGGCTTTTATTTCAATTCTTTTATGCCCTCTTTTTCTTTTCTTTTCTCTTTTTCTTTTTCTATTTCTTTTCTTTTCCTTTTTTCTTTTTTCTTTTTTCTTTTTCTTTTTTCTTTTTTCTTTTCAAATTATTTGCAGAATGAAAAATCATTTGTCAACAAAAATACTAGAGATAGATAATATCCTAGTCACCAGTTGATTCCCATAACTTATGGGGTGATAACAGGTACTATGGCATACAAATTGGAGTTGCCTGCATCTTCATGAGTACACCCAGATTTCCATGTTTCATGCTTAAAGAAGGTTATAGGTGACAAGATCCCAATTCAAACTATATTTCTAGAATTTGAAGAGGAAGGAAAAATCATATTGGATCCTAAAGCCATCACTGACACAAGAATTCACCAGTTGAGGAATAGATCCATTTCAGAGTATCTCGTTAAATGGAGAAAACTACTGGTTGAAGATTCCACTTGGGAAGATGAGTATTTTATACAGAAGCATCCTGAGTTACGCAAGCATTGCAGAAAACACTTTTCTCAAGGGGAGGGGCATGTTAAGCCCTAAATAGTGGCTCATTACCCCTTAATTGGGGAATATTACATTAGTAATGTTGTTTTATTTATGTCGTCTTTAGTCCATTAGTTGTAACTGTACCTCCTAGTCTCCTATATATACCAAGGAGACATTTTCATTTAGAATCATCTTGTAATTGGATATTTATGTGGGGTATAAGGAGGTTTCCCCTTCGAAGAGGCTTATTACCTGAAATTCTCTCTTTTTCAAGGAGTTGAGTACTTATTCTGAGGTTTTACTATGCTATATTGATATTTGGTTCTTAACACTCAAGGTATAACTCAATTGATTATCAGCCTAGACTCTCAACTCGTGGTTCGTCAACTTAATCGTGAGTACGTCGTTCACAACTCAGTTTTACTATGTCTCCACCTAAGGGTTCATCGTCTCGAAAGATCGTTTGAATTTCTCCAATACAAACACATATCGAGAGAACTCAATACAACTTTGGATTCGTTAGCTAATTACATGTTGGATTGGTATCTTGGGCATAGATAAAACATTTTGAAACATAAATCATATGTACATTAAAAAATCACATAAGATTAAAAAATGCAACATAGATAGGCAGTGCAAAACTCGTATATATATATATATATATATATATATATATATATATATATATATATATATATATATATATATATATATANCAAAATGTACATAATAGGGAAAAACAATTGGGCCTTCATGCCCATAATATATTCATAAGGACTACAAAAATCAACTGAGGACCATAATCATCCTCCTATATAACATTGTTCCCTGCATAACACACTATTGCTCATGTCACCCGACGAAGAAAATGGTTGAGGATTTCAGAAACCCCAACTATATGTCGATGCAAGTGTAAAGGCACATCTTGCCTCCTAAGGGGTGGGACACCCAATGTCAAACCCAAAAGGTTCTTATCTACCTCTCAAATCCATGCCACTGCAACATCATGCTTAGCTACAACCTGTGCATCTACAGGATGCCCCAATTCCAGTATCTCCACTGGATGTGATGCACCTTTGTCTGCATGATAAAAAAAAAATAGTTTAGATTCCTCGTTGTACAACCAAAAACATATAAAAAAAAAACACAAAACAAAATGTATGTTGCAGGGTTATGTTTTGTACTTGATGCATCTCATTGGATTCCCTTGGGAAGTACCAGGTCTATTCTACCTTTGAAATCTACCCCAACATAGGGGAAGTCCTCAATAACCACTAACTGTTGGATTACTGAGAGGGGGGGTGAATCAATAATAGAGAAATTTAATCCTTTTTCACCATAAAATTCAAGGGTTGTATCAATGTAGCATTATCATCCAATAGTTTCATAGTAAATAAACAATGAGCAAATGAGAAATCATACGCATACATAGTACACCAGTTTTTACGTGGAAACCCAAAGCGGGAGAAAACCACATACTTTGGTTACCTCAGTCACAATATATACTTTGCTTTGGTTACCTCAGCCACAATATATAATTTGGTTACCTCAGTCACTTGTAGATATTCAATATGCTCAAGTGTGATTAAAATGAGAGACCCTTGCCTCTTATTTATACTTTTATGTAGCTTCCTCAAGGGGTTACCTTCTAACCACTTGTCCACTAAGTAATTTCTCCATTAACTTTATTATTTAAATAATTTATTTTTTATCCACTTTGACTTATAGTACACTCATCACTTTACTTTATTATTTACCTTCTAAAATCTCTTAAATAACTTTCCTTATTTTAGGGCTAACCTACTTCTAACCAGTTGTCCACTTAGTAATTTATCCATTAACTTTATTATTTAAATAATTTATTTTGTATCCACTTTGAATTATAGTACACTCATGACTTCACTTTATTATTTAAATAATTTCTTCTTTGCAACCACTTTGACTAGTTTGAGCTTTTGGGGCTTCTAGATGACTCATGAGGGTTCTCCAACTTTACATGGACATAACTCTCTAACCGTGAGGAGTTATGTGACATTCCACATACCACCAGAAATGACATGACATGTACTATCCATATAGAATAGTATTACCTTCAAATATATTAAAACACATACCTTTATACATAAAACAAAATTGGGTCCATTACCCAAACCTTTGGGCTACCATAATTCACTACCAAACTTTCTTCAAGGGTTGACATCAATGAAAACCAACCCAAATAATAAATATTCCCCCCCTTTGGCATTGATGGAAACACTCTGATGAAATACTAAAGTCATATCACTCATGCTCCCCCTGTGACCATCGTTCCCCCTAGAACCATGCCACTATGCTCTTTATCCAAGCATTTACCTTTGCATCTGATAAATCTCTCCCCCTTTGTCATCAATGGAAAATGTATATTTCCATCTAGGGCTGCTCCATCTAACTGAACTGTTCTTGGGGATACTCCCCCTGACTGAAATCTTCCTGAAACCAATCTCCCAACCTGAACTATCCTCTTTATGGTGCTTCCTCATGTAAATATAAGGCATATAAGATAACCACTCAAAATAATTCATTTTGGAGTAGAAATTACTTCGAGTCTCTGGAGAAGATACCCAAAGGCTTCTCGTGGAAGTGGTTTTGTAAATATCTATTCCACTTGTTATTTTGTACCCACATATTCAACTTTGATGTTCTTCTCTGCAACTTGTTCACGTAGAAAGTGATACTTGATTGGAATTTTCTTTTTCTTGGAGTGCATCACCAGGTTTTTTGAGATACTAATGGTGCTTCTATTATCACAATAGACTAGAATGGGCTCATCATACTCAACCTGCATATCTGTTAGAGTTTGTTTCATCCATAGAACCTGTGTATAACATGTTGTTTTTGCAATATACTCTGCTTCAGTTGTAGATAAGGATATTGATGATTGTTTCTATCTTATCCATGATACTAAACACTCACCCAAGATTCTCCACTGGTGCTTCGTCAGTGTTGGCCCTCGACCAACTGTTGGGGAAAATTTGGTTAGTTTTGGCCCACTTTTGGGCTTCGACACATTGGTCAAAGTAGGAGCGCCCAGGCCAAGATGAGATCACGGATCTCACCTATTTTGAGGGCTATGTGGACCCAGTAAGAGGTTCTTTGGGTTTTGTAATGGGTTTATGGGACATCGACCCATGGGTTTTCTCCATGTATAGGCCTTATTGTAAGATTTTGTAAATTATAAATAAAGATGAATGTATTGTAGAAGTAATAGTTATGTGTGTGAATGAATGTATGTGGTTGAGGCTTTGTGATCGACTATGATTTTGTAGATTGTGCTTAATGCTTGTTATGCTCAGTGTGGAGTAGGTGCTAAGTTTCTTGATAAGAGATTTTGGCTCTATGCATTTGACCTATTTTTGGAAGGTAAAGAAGGAGGATCTAGTGCTTAGTGCGCAAATCTCCTATCTTGTGCGAATTTTGACTCTATGGCTTAGTGCACAGGAGTGACTGGATGTAATATTTTGGAGAATAATAAAGAGGCGAAGCGATATGTGGATGTAGCCCCACCCTTGGGTGAACCATGTATATCTAGTGTCTCATGGTTTACTTTGTGTAGTGTCATTTATGTTATGCATTTGCTTACTTCTTTGATTATGATGTGTAATGAATACATATTTTGTTTCTTAAGTACTTTACTTATGTTAAAGGGTAAATGAATGATATACTTAACTCATAGTGCTAAGTTCTAAGTGCTCAAGGTGCATAATCACTTGTTGTTACTACACTTATTTGTCTTTGATTATGCTGTGCGGTGTTAATGAGCTTAATAAACTAATGCATGTTCACTTCCTAAGCATTAACAAAATATTTTGAGAAGTGTTCCTATCACATATTCATGTCCCAAACTGGTTACAGACACCTGCATCCTATAACCCCCCCTACTTATACCTCATGTGAGACTTCACCTATTTCGAAGGTGTTGCCAAAAGGGTCGATAGTCGGGGTTTTGTTGGTGCACTGTTTAGCGTTGAACCCTGGGTCTGCCCCTATGTCAACAAATGGTTTTGTTGCCAGGACCTAAAAATGGGATTGTTGGGAACTGAAGAAGAAAATCTCTATGCATAGGTCTGCTGCTGAAGTTTGCAGTAATCTACTTGAATTGCAAAGATTTGTGCCAAGAAAGTAAGCTGTTCTGAAGAAAAGAGGTAAGATTCTAAAAGAGGCAAGCTTTGTGCTTTGGTAAGAGAAATATAAGTGATTTTTTGTTTTGTTTTGAAAGCATGAATTTAAGTATGTTTAATAGATGTTTTCCTAATCTGAAGGATAGGGTGTAGTTGAAATAAAGAGTTGATTTGAGTAAATTTAATGGAAATGAAGAAATATATGTTATTCCTATGCATAGAAAGAGGTTTTGGACTGATAAGTGGATGCAAGAACCTAGAAATATTTTTTTCATATTGCAGGTATAGCATTATGATCCTAGGGGAAGTGCACAGTACAAAAAAGATTGGGGAACATTTAAGATAAAAAAAGAATTGAATTTGTGTTATAATTGCAGAAGGCCGGGATATGTTTCTAAGTAATTTCCTGAGGTAGGCCCTATTTGTCTTTGTTGTAAGGTTATTGGTCATAAGGTTGAGGATTGTCCAAGGATTATTACTAAAGTTGAAGGGAGATACATAAGATAAGAAAATTATGAAAAGAGTCAAGAGACTAAGGGTATGTTAGAAAGTCATAAAGAGAAAAGGTCAGAGGAAGTTTAGACTATGTTATTACAGTTAGAAGAAATAATGGATGTTCATAAATATGTCAGTTTATCAGAAATATTGAAAGAAAAACAACGCATAAGTGCAAGAATAAAATTCTTCGACATAGACTGTATAGTTTTGGATGAAGAAACACAAGTGAATATTATGACAGAAGAAAGTTGGAAAGTTTTGGGAAAGCCTACTATGGTACCTTATTTAGGAAGGATATGATTGTTTAAGAGAAATATGATAAATTTACATGGAAGAGTAACTACTGTACCTATTATTGTTCATGGAACATCGATTGAAGAAGAATTTGAAGTCATTAGGTTTGTTGAGGACAACGCCCCTTTCCCACTTTTGTCAGGTAAGAATTGGATTGAGAAGGATTAGATCAGAAGGAAAGCAGCGGAAGAAGCTACATAAAAGAAAAATCAAGAATTAAGGGATCTCATAGCTAGGAAAATAGACCAACTAAGAGAAGAACGAGAGGATAAGTCGAAGAAACAGAGCAAAGTAACACTGCAGGAGGGAAAGAAAGAAAAAGAATTAGCTATCAAGGTTGAAATAATAAAAGAAGGCTTGAAGGACCTATCTATCCAAGATAAAAGTGTGCCCACTCAGGAAGTGTTAAGAAAAGGGATATTAACTTCAAAACATTTGAGGGTACCTCAACAATGCGAAGACACTACGCTAGGGGAAGATAAGAATACAAATGGAAAGAGGATTCCATAAACAATTAAAGAGAATCATATAACAAGAAAGAAGGAAAGGAAGTTCAATAAAAATAAGGCTAAGTTGGAAAAGCTAAAAGAAGTTAAGGAAGCTAGATGGAAGACTTCGCAGACCAGAACCTCATAGGAGGAAGGTTCACAGGGTTTGAACCTCGTTGGAACATCAGGTCTGAACAGATTTGGACTTTCCCTGGTGAAGTTATATAACCATTGGAGGTGCCCCAACCATTAGAATGATGCTCCATAATGGTTATAATTTTTTTTATGGGTTTATAGACTTCTTTTGGATGTTGAGATAGTGCCATAATAACTAGATTTACATTAATGGAAGCATTTATCTCTAGTTCCTATCCATTGGAATATCTATCATGATCGCCCTACTTATTTAACTCGTTGATCACGAAATTGGGAGGCTTGGTACAGGAGGAGAAAGAGCCTATCAAAGCTCAGGTAGCTAAGCTCACAGATACTCTCCAACAGTTTCAGGATAGGATAGTTGAAATGGAGGCCTAAATAATTCTGAGCACCCCATAGGAGGTGCGTGACCAGAGGGAGGAGTTCGCCAAAAACAATGTAGAAAGTATAAAATCCATTGCCTCAAAATATAAACAGTTGAGTGACAGAAGCACTCAGATGTATGAACTCCTCATTGAGGATCCTAAGTTAAAGAAGCTAGAGGCTCAGTTATAGGAGGTGCAACAACAAGCATTTTCATTGCAGGCATAGATGAAGCTGCTCATAGTAGTGGAAAGAATGAAGATATCCTAGGAGCATCGCACATTACAACAACATATCATTGTCCTCCATGGTAAGGTGATGGAAGTAACACAAAAGTTACAACCTGTGCATGATGAAGCTTGCAAGGTGTTTTAGGAGATAGATGGACAGGGTTCACAGTTAGATCAAGTAGTTGCAGCAGTAGAAAAACTCCTGCAAGGTCCCGTTACAGAGCAGACATTCTAGGAGCTCACTGAGAAGGAGGCTCAAGTGAGGCAACAAGTTGAGGTAGATCAAGTTAAGCTCAAGGATTTTGAAGCAGCATTGTTCGGACCTGAATGACTCGAGACGAGTCACAGGTGAGCATTGGGGGCTTGTTGTCCCTCGAACAAGTTTTCGGGAAACTTTGGTCAGTTTTGGCCCACTTTTGGACTTCGACACATTGGTCGAAGTAGGAACGCCCAAGAGGAGTTGAGATCATGGATCTCACCTATTTTGAGGGCTATGTGGACCCAGTAAGGGGTCATCTAGGTTTTGTAATGGGTTTATGGGATGTCGTCCCATGGGTTTTCCCTGTGTATAGGCCTTATTGTAAGATTTTGTAAAGTATAAATAAAGAGGAATGTATTGTAGAAGTAGTAGTTCTGTGTGCAAAGGAATGTATGTGGTTGAGGCTTTGTGCTCGGCTATGATTTTGTAGACTGTGCTTAGTGCTTGTGATGCTCAGTGTGGAGAAGGTGTTAAGTGTCATGATAAGAGATTTTGGTTATGTGCATTTGACCTATTTTTGGAAGGTAAAAAGGGAGGATCTAGTGCTTAGTGTGCAGATCTCCTATCTTGTGCGAAGTTAGACTCTGTGTCTTAGTGCACAGGAGTGAATGGATGTAATATTTTGGTGAATAATAAAGAGGTGAAGAGGTTTGTGGATGTAGCCCCACCCTGGGGCGAACCACATATATCTGGTGTCTCATGGTTTGCTTTATGAAGTGTCATTTCTATTATGCATTTTCTTAGTTCTTTGATTATGATGTGTAATGAATATATATTTTGTTTCTTAAGTAATTTACTTATGTTAAAGGGTAAATGCATGCTAGACTTAACTCGCAATGCTAAGTGATAGGTGCTTAGGGTCCATAATCACTTGTTGTTACTCCACTTATCTATCTTTGAATATGATCTGCGGTGTTAATGAGGTTAATAAACTAATGCATATTCACTTCCTAAGTGTTAACATAATATTTTGTGAAGTGCTCTTATCACAAATTCGTGTCCTAGCCTAGTTACATACACCTGCGTCTTGTAACCCCCCCTGCTTCTACCTCGAGTGAGACTTTGCCTACTTCGTAGGTGTTACTGAAAGGTATTATAGTTGGGGTTTTGTTGGTGCAATGTTAAGGGTTGAACCCTAGGTCTGCCTCTATTCCAATCGTCAGTCATCAATGAAACCTACCCAATATTCATCTATGTAGGAAATAAGTGATAGATCCTTTCCTTTTGGATACCATAATCCAAACTCTTTTGTTCCTTTGAGATATATGAAAATCCTCTTCACTGCTGAGACATGTTATTCCTTTGGTGCTACTTGAAATCGTTCCACCTATATTCCAACTACCTACATTACATCTGGTCTGGATGTTGTCACATATAGTAAGCTGCTAATCATTGAACTGTATTTCCTCTGGTCTGTAGAATTTGAATCATCATCTTTTCTCAACTTGCAACTAGTTTTGATAGGACTGGTCACTGGTTTTCAATATTCCATTCCGAACATCTTTAGCATTTCTATGATATACTTAGTTTGAGAAATAAAAATTCCTTGGTTTCTTTGACGTATCTGAAGAACCAAAAAGAAGGATAGTTCTCCAAGTAATGACATTTCAAATTCATTCTACATATCCTTTGCAAATGTCTGTCTTAACCTGTCATCGTTAATTCCAAAAACAATATCATCAACATAAACTTCAATTAATAAAATACTATCTTGAGTTACCTTGATGTAGAGGTTCTTGTCTGCACTTCCTTTTATGAACCATGCCTACTGTAAATATTTATCTAGTCTAGAGTACCATGATCTAGGATCATGTTTTAGACTATACAAGGCCTTCTTCAATTTACACACATAATCCACATTCTCTGAGAACTAAAATTCTTTTGGTTGTTCAATGTAGACTTCTTCTTCAAGTCCCCCATTCATAAAATATGATTTCACGTCCATCTGATACACTTTAATATTCTTGGAGCATGCATAAGTTAAAAGTAATTGAATTGCTTCCATTCTGGCAAATGGGGGAAATGTCTCTTCAAAGTTGATTCCTTCAACCTATGTGTATCCTTTGCATATCAATCTAGCTTTGTTCCTTGTAACCTTTCTATATTCATTCAATTTATTTAGGAATACCCATTTTGTGCCAATCACATTATTATTCTTTGGTCTTGGAACCAATTCCCAAGTGTCATTCTTCTCTATTTGATCCAATTCTTCATCCATGGAATTATTCCAAAATTCATCCTTGCTGGCCTCTTCAAAACTGTTTGGTTCAATCATAGATGAGAGCGCTAGGTGCGTTTGTTTTGGTGAACAGATTCTTCTTCTAGTCTCAACTCATGCATCTTTGTTTCCAATAATCTGATCTGAAGGATGATTCTTCTGTACTCGTTTTCTAGGTGTCTTTGGAGACACTTGTTGAAATTTCTCTTCTACTTCTATCTGATCCTATTCATCTTCCCCTTCTACTTCTTCTTCATCTTCTTCTTCTTCTTCATAAAGTTGTTCCATTGATTCATTTTCTTCTTCCTTTAATTCCCATCCACCTGTTTCATCAATTATTACATTGATGCTTTCCACAACTTTGTTCAACCTCAGATTGTAACACTTGTATTTTTTCCTTGTAATTGAGTAACCAACAAGTAATCCTTTGTCCACACAAGATTCAAGCTTTCCCATTCTTCCATATTCTCTTTTTATGTAGCATTTGCTTCCAAATACTCTGAAGTGCTTCACATTTGTTAGTCTTCCTTTCCATAGCTCGTAGGGAGTTTTGTCATTGTTGTTTCTGAGAATTACTCTATTTTGAATGTGAATTACTATATGCATTGCATGTGTCCAAAATATGTCTGTCAATTTGTAATCCATTAGCATTGTTTGAGCCATTTCCTATGTAAATATCATCCATTATGATAATGTTCCTTTGTCTCTAAACCACTCTCTGAACCAATCTATGAATCCATGCTCTCGTCCACTTTCATATATATATCCAAACCTGATAAGTGTTCTTATGAATCCATCTCTATCCATACTGTCCAAGACTCTACTGCACAACTATCCACAATGTTGAACCATTTATCACTATACTATCATGAAGTCTTTACTACTACAATTGATTGTACTTCTGCTAACTGACTACTCTGGGGCTGTCTTCTCAAACTATACAGTTTGATCGAAGGATGGATCTTTTTTCTATCACAACTATTGCATAGACTCCCCCTGTCTAATATTCATATTACCTAGGAGTCTCTAAGTCAGATGGCTTAGAACAATTCCTGCTCTGATGTGTACTCGTCATCATATTCATTGGTAGATTCATCATCTCTCTGAGCTATGAATTCTTTCTTTCTGTGTGTGGATTCATCTTTCACTATAATGCCCGAAAGTACAATCTCTTGAACATGTTCCTCATTTACCTGTCCTTCTTGTCTTTTAGTTATTTTCCAAACCTTTCTGTATCTGGCATCTTTCTTTTTCTCCGTATAATTCTCTTCATCTCGTTTTATTGCCAATCTTGCGATCTCTGGGACCTGGTCTTTGTTCACATGTTCTTCATGTTTTCTTATCCATACATTCTTATATTTGATATCAATTTTCTCTTTCGTGGAAGTATTGATCATGATTCTACAATCACTAACTATGTGTCCATAGTTATGACATTTGTAACATTCAATGTTACGTGGGGCCACATATGCATTTATTGCTTGAACATTTCTTTTATAATCCCTGCAATATGCAACCTTATGTTTAAAATTAGTACAATAAAAACAATGACCATAAAATAAATTTGCATACTTGGGAGTGAATAATCTTCTTTGCGGTGTAGTCCTTCTAAATTTCTGCCTTGACTGATCATGATTATGATTGAAGCTTCTTTGTGGATTGAACATGGATGGTCTTCTTGAAGATGTATCTTCAATATTTTTATTAGATTTTGGCTAACCATGATTCCTTCCTTTGAGTACTTCTACATGACTCTTTCTATTTTCTTCATTCTTCTTTTCTAGCAACCTAGAGTAATTCTCTTCATTCTCTATGACTAATGTGGATGTTTCTGTCTCTTCAACATTCTTGTTGAGCTTGACGAATTTACTTCTCAATGTGACAACTTCTTCTTCAAGCTTCTCAACCTCTTCTTCTTTCTTCATTATATGAGACTTCATGACTTCTTCTGTTCTTTTCTCTTCTTCAAGATGGATTTTTAATGTGATTATTTCTTCTTCAAGTCCTTTCTCTTCTTGACCAAACTTTGCCTAAAGTTGGTTTAGATCATTAGTTCTTTCCTTAAGATGATCTTTCAATATCTTCTCTCTCATTTCTGCTTCTTCCTTCTGTGTTGCTATGTTGGCTTCCAAATACTGCTTTTTATATTCAATATTTTCTTCGATCTTTCTGGATTCTTCTACCCGAGTTCTTTGTTCTATCACAACTATTGCATAGACTCCCCCTATCTAATATTCATATTACCTAGGAGTCTCTAAGTCAGATGGCTCAAAAAAATTCCTGCTCTAATGTGTACTCGTCATCATATTCATTGGTAGATTCATCATCTCTCTAAGCTATGACTTCTTTCTTTCTGTTTGTGGATTCATCTTTCACTACAATGCCTGAAAGTACAATCTCTTGAACATGTTCCTCATTTACCTGTTCTTCTTTTCTTTCAGTTATTTTCCGAACCTTTATGTATCTAACATCTTTCTTTTTCTTTGTAGAATTCTCTTCATCTCGTTTTATTGCCAATCTTGCGATCTCTGGGACCTGGTCTTTGTTCACATGTTCTTCATTTTTTCTTATCCATACTTTCTTATATCTGATATCAATGTTCTCTTTCATGGAAGTATTGATCATGATTCGACAATCACTAGCTATGTGTCCATAGTTATGACATTTGTAACATTCAATATTACGTGGGGCCACATACACATTTCTTTCTTGAACATTTCTGTTATAATTCCTGCAATATGCAACCTTATGTCCAAAATTAGTACAATAAAAACAATGACCATAAAATAAATTTGCATACCTAGGAGTGAATGATCTTCTTTGTGGTGTAGTCCTTCTAAATTTTTGCCTTGACTGATCATGATTATGATTGAAGCTTCTTTGTGGCTTGAACATGGATGGTCTTCTTGAAGATGTATCTTCAATAGTTTTATTAGATTCTAGTTGACCATGATTCCTTCCTTTGAGTACTTCTGCATTACTCTTTCTATTTTCTTCATTCTTCTTTTCTAGCAACCTAGAGTGATTATCTTCATTCTCTATTACTGATGTGGATGTTTTTGTCTCTTCAACGTTCTTGTTGAGATTGACGAATTTACTTCTCAATGTGACAACTTCTTCTCCAATCTTCTCAACCTCTTCTTCTTTCTTCATTATCTAAGACTTCATGACTTCTTCTGTTCTTTTCTCTTCTTCAAGCTGTATTTTTAATGTGATTATTACTTCTTCAATTCCTTTATCTTCTTGACCAAAATCTCCCTAAAGCTGGTTTAGATCGTTAGTTCTTTCCTTAAGATGATCTTTCAATATATTCTCTCTCATTTCTGCTTCTTCCTTCTGTGCTGCTATGTTGGATTCCAAATACTGCTTTTGATATTCAAGATTTTCTTCAATCTTTTTGGCTTCTTCTAGACGAGTTCTTAATTTCTCAATGACCTTTTGGGCTTCTTAAAAAATGTGAACACTTTCCTTTTGTTTCATCAATTCTTTCTTGAGTGACTTATTTTCTTATCTTAGTTCATCTAAAGCACTATACAATTCTGCTTCATAATTTTCTGTCTCATTTCCTTCATGGCATTCTATTTCAAGATGTCCATGTTTTTCACAATTAAAGAAAAATAACATACCTTTGGTGATTATGTACTCTTCATCTTCTGAATCTGTTTGACATGGTGAACATAATTCTTCTTGATCTGTATCTGCATATTCTTTGGCATTTTCTGAATCTGTGATGGGTGAAGAATATATGTCATGTAACTTATTCCAAATTTATTTGGCTGATGAACATTTACCAACCTTTTCTCTTACCTGATTAGGTAATCCTTCCTAGATGAATTCCATTGCTATTTTGTTATTCTTCTTCAATTCCTTCTTGGATGCAGTATTTTCCCTTTTTGAACTATCATACCCTGTAATAACTGATAGCCAAATATAATTCCCATGTGCCTATAAAACTACTTTCATCCTTCTTCTCCACATCTCATACTTTAAACCATTCTGACCATTAAAAATTTGTACTCCATTCTTAGAATAATCCATGATCTCCTTCCAGTGGTTAAACTGTTTCCTAAAGTAACCTGCTCTAATACCAACTTGGATATTGAGAGGGGGGGTGAATCAGTAATAGAACAATTTAATCCTTTTTCACCATTAAATTCAAGTGTTATATCAATGTAGCATTATCATCCAATAGTTACTGAGTAAATAAACAATGAAAAAATGAGCAATGATACACATACACAGTACACCAGTTTTTACATGGAAACCCAAAGTGGGAGAAAACCATGAAATGATTTTTCTTATATGTCTTTAAGAATTACATTCATTGGAAGCACCAACTTTCTTTTTTTTCCATCTACAACTGGAAGGAGGCTCCAACCCCCTAGTTTCTCAGGCTACAACCTGAGGGAAGCTCCAACTCCCCAATTCTCTGGCTACAACCAAAAGGAGGATCCGACCCCCTAGTTTCTCAGGCTACAACCTGAAGGAAGCTCCAACTCCCCAATTATCTATCTACAACCAAAAGGAGGCTCCAACCCTGTAGTGTCCCCAAGGCCGAGCCCCGTTGCAAATCATGATATATGAAATGAATTGTAAACATGTCTATAGGCTGGTGAGCCATGTTTTGTATAAGTTGTAGGCTTATGTGTTTTGATAGGCCAGGAGCCTAAGTGTTGAAGACCAGGAGCCTGCTGATGTACTTGTATGTATGTAGATCAATTAATAAAATATAAACACCGCCAGTGCAGACTGACCACGATGAATGAGTGATGGGGGAATGAGCATCCATAGAGTGGGCAAGGAATTAGGGGTTGGAAGGTGGGAAAGGGGCTGAGTGTTGAGCCTAGGGGCTAAGCCTAGGGGGCTTAGGCCTGAAATAGTATTTTAATATTATTTCCAAAAAGAGCCATGTGCATATTATTTTATCCTAAGTCCTTTAGAAGGACGCGTGATTTCCCAAGTGGTGGGAGGAAGGCGTATGGATGGAACGCATGCAGTTTCTAGGGTGATAAGTGTCAACCCTGGTGCATGCAAATAAAACCAATGCAGTAAGCCGTGAGGGGGATTCTTTTCTCCATTCTAACCGGAACCTCTGAGTGTAGAACCGGTACACCATCTGCCAGATTACTCTGATTCATCTCTAAAGCCGTTAAGCCTGTGTTTGTCTGAAGAAACCGTGTACACCCATGTCCCGAGCTGTGAGTCTGTGTCTGTTCTAGGGAAAACCCATGGGCACATTTTCTGAATGAGAATCCTGTGCTGAATTGAGTGGAAGTATCTTTGTTATTTGGGGAAGCTGAGCTAGCCTGTGTGTGGAGCCTCTATTCCGAAATCATGCCATGAGATTATCCTGTGACCGTTGAACCATTTTGGGAAGCATTTGTCTGTGTTTCCCGTGGATTGTTGTGACCACGCAGTACTGGACTGGGTGAGGCTTGTTGGCCTGTGAGAGACTCCTCGAGGTGAGAGAGTACACAGAGGGACAAGAGAACTCCTAGAAGGAACCCTATAGCTTCCATAGAGCCCGGAGAATTCTGGTCCGGTATATTCCTGTAACCCAAGGTAAGGGAGACTGGCAGCTGAAGGACTGTCTAGGTGACAGAGAAGGTGCACTCTCCTAGGGTGGAACAGGCATGTGAGGAATGAGGGTCTGTGGGTAGTGAGCATGGGAGATTCCTGGGAGATCTTTCTTCCTGGTGATGTGTATGTGCTATCTTCCCTGTAACCTCAGCCTAGCCTAGGATTCCTTACCTTGGGGTGGAGCTCGGTCCCAGCTCGGGGGTGACCCACTGTTGAGCTGATGAACAATTTGGTCTAAGGCTGGAAGGTTCATGGAAGGCCTGCACGTGGTTGCTGAATTCTACAGTTGTTCAAAGATAAGTATCTGAATTATGTTTTTATCACATTTGGCATGACTGTGTTGTTCATGTATCATGTTTTCCGCTATGTAAATGAGTTACTGTGGAGTGCTATGGAATGTTTAATTATAGCAGTAACCATATATGTTTCACTTTGTAATTTTAAATGTGTTTAATTGTGTTAAATGCATGCGCTTATAATGTCTGTACAAATTATGTAATCATTCATGTATAGAATGGTAAATGAGAGGTTTGGAAACCTCGGTAGTGAAAGAGGTACACTACAGAGTGGTATCAGAGCTAAGGTTTCGACACTGAGCCTAGATGAGCCAGTGGAGCGGTCTTTGGACCAAAAATGTAAAGAGAAATTGGGTCTGGAATGGCCAATCTCGGATGTTGGTTTTTCCAGTGTGTCAAGTAGTTTCCTAACCACGTTTACAAGCTCAGGAGGTTTAGCGGTGCTGTGAAACTGCCACTGGTATGGTCGATGACCACAGGGAGACAGGTTTCTACACCAATGGTGTTAGAACCATCGGATCTGTTGGGGACGGAAGGCAAACCCTTGTAACCGTCAGATTTGGAGAACGTGCACGAGGTTTAAAACCTTTGGATACTGCACAAGAGTTTAAAATCGGGAGGATCGTGAGTCGTAAGATCCCTGTGGGATTACCCGTCAACCGTCCGAGTTGACAGAAGTTGCATAGGATTTAAGTCCTCATGGGTAGAGGAGAAGTCCCGTGGAGGCATTGGGATATTAGAGTCATCAGCGTTTTACTAAGGCAGAGAATCGAGACCTTGTGACTCTTGAGATTCTGAGGAGGGATCATAGCCATAGGATCTCAAGGAGGACACGTGTCAGAGTCCTGGAGAGAGTCAGAAATTGGAGAATCGGAGTTCTCGAGCACCTAGGAATCTCATCACACAGAATTGTGAACCACGATTTCGCGACAAGATCTGGACCGTTCATATTAGGGAACACATGGTAGAGATGTTCCATCGAGGAAATTCCCGACAAGGAGTAAGTCCATCGGTGTTTGAAGTTCATCGGGAAATCGGGAACCCCGGTGACGAGTGAGTCATACACTTTGAAACTCCGAACCCCGAAACCGTGATAAGCGGTCGATTACGGTCACAGGGTAGAGGTCACATGGACCTGACTTAACCACGAAGGGTTAAAGCAAAAGGCACGTCGACATATCTGGAATCGGGATATCAGAGATCCCGGAAGCAAAGGTTTCGTGCATTGGAAAATCACGATACGCGATTTCCCGATAAGGCCTAAAAGCGTGGGGCCACACCGACTGTCAGGAGGATAGGTGGTAGATTTTTAGCGACAGGAAAAAGGACTGTTGACAAGTCAACGACTAGGACCCATCGAGGATCCCGTGAGTGTATGAGCATGACATTGAAACCGCCGAAACCTGACGGGGTAAGGTGGAGGTCATATAGTATGGTCATGGGGACCAGAGGCTGAGCCAGGAGAGCTAGCTAGTGTAAAATCACATCGGGAATCGAAGGATCGAAGATTGTGAATGCATGTGCATCGCGACATTAAAAATTCTGAAACCCCGATAAGAGGATTGATCATGGTCATGGGCAGTGATCGTATGGTGAGGCTATAGCCCGGAGGGCTAGCACGGATGGAGTCCATCGGAAATCGAAAATTGGGGATTCCACTGTCAAGAATTTTGGCACATTCAGATTTGCGAAACCCCGAACCCCGATAAGGGAAAAGGCCAGGGTCACAAGTCAATGGTCACATGATGTAGAGTCCATAGCAAGGGCTAACACGTAAGGTAGCGCATCGGTTTTTGAGGATTGAATTCTCGATAGGAAGGTAAGGCCATGTCGTGAAGGCATGGTCATATGCGACCTGAGCTAAGCTCAGGAGGGCTCACACGTGAAGAAATATCATCACAAATCAAGAATAGGGGATTCAAACCACCCAAACACTACCGGTTTCAAAATCCCATTAAAGGTAACCCCGATAGAAGGAAGGGAAACCTTGAAGAGTTTCCTATGGGAGGAAAAGTTTTCCGATGGGGAAACAGGAGAATTTCAAAGTCCTTCGTGGAATGAGATTTTGAAGTTCTGAAACCCGACAAACACAGAACCAGACAGAGCTCAGAAAACTTGGGAAGTTGAGATGTCTTTCATTTTTGTTCGTAATAGTTGTAAACGTTGTGGATTATTCATGAAGTCTAATGGTCTGACAATTTTTGAATTGGATTGCACAGTGCATGTTCAGAATACAACAGAGGCCAAACTCCAGTTAATCAATGTCGAGTATGGAGTGGGGAAGAGTGCAAATTACCCCTGAAATGGAAGACGAACAGGAAGGAAAGGATGTTAACCTAGGAGTCGAAGGATGTAACTCTAATGGGCATGGAAAGGAGATGGATAAGGAAGGACATATAATGAAAATCCTTGAAGGATTGCAAAGAGAGGCCAAGGTGCGTCGAGTTGATAGCCGAAAGCTCATGAAAGTCAAGGATCGACAAGGGAAATTAAACTTAAGATTCTTGCAGAGTCTGGAAAGAATAGAGAATAAACTTGAGAAAGGAAGAGACTCAAGTACGACAGAGAGTCGCAGAACCCATGGTAGAAGAAGTAGATCGAGGAGTGGTAGCCGACGTCACAGTTGTTGGTTGTGGAGCCTGATTATCTTCCTGATTCAGAGGTCCTTGCTTTCAGCCGTGTTTATACCCCATGAAGTATTTACCCCCCAGAAGTATGTACACTCTTCCACGCGGGGGAGTGCAGAGGGGGGGTACCCCCTCTGCGGGGTCCGGGGGAAAGC
>ML791862.1:308257-328392 GCA_009831015.1 Picea engelmannii
CGCAGATCTAACGGTAGAGATTATGTTAGGTTTTTTTTCCCTAGAAGGCAACCCTCTTTTATGAGGGAAATGTATTGTGGCTATGTACGAGGGTGAATATTGTATTCTGAGAGAGGAGACTGTGAGAGAAAGAAGAGGAAGTTGCAGCGGGTTTTGCTGTAGGTTGCATCCCTTCATTTGCTGGATAATAATAAAGGAAGGACCTGGCAATTTCTCTGGTGGATGTAGCCCACACTGGGTGAACCACGTAAATCTGTGTCTCTCTTGTATTGTGTGTCTTCTGTGTTTTGTTTCTGCATTTGTTTTATTTTATTGCTCCGCGGTCCTATTTTTTCTAACAACAGTCGCTCCCAAAAACATTCGGACAGGGAGACACATAGCATTTCGAGCCCGTCCCCTACCAGAAAACATTGGAAATCTGGAAGGGAGGAATTGAAAGGAGAGATGAACAATATTAAGCCTCCAACATTCGATGGAGAACATAAGAAGGAGGAAGATGCTGAGACATGGTTTTTGGGCATGAAGAAATACTTCCAGCTGCAGAATTATTCTGCCCATGCAGAGGGAAGAATTGCAATGTACCAGTTGAAAGGAAAAGCGTCCATGTGGTGGGATCAGTTTGTGTAAGTGCAACACATCAGAGAGAAAGAGGTCACGTGGAAGGATTTTAAGAGGTATTTCGAGAAGAAATACCTGACTAAAATATACTATGACAGAAAGATGAAGGAGTTCTTCGAACTCAAGTTGGGCAGTATGACCATTGATGAATACGAACGAAGTTTTCTGGAACTGCTGAAGTTTTTTCCATTCATCAAAGATGAGGTGGTCAAAATTCAGAGGTATCTGAGTGGACTACCACCTTCCATTGGTGACAAGATTCAATACGATGATCCTAAGACCATGGAAGAAACCATAAGAAGGGCGAAATGCCTATATGAATAGAAAAGGGAAAATCCTACCTTTCGGAAAGCTTGGGATAACCAGAACAGGTTTAAGAAAGAACAGAGGCAGAAGGGAAGCAAGCCTTCCTTTTTCAGAAACAGTCCTTGGGGAAAATCATATTTTAAAGAGACCGGGAAAGTTGAAGGGAGTGAACAGATGACAAGGCCTCCACCCATGGAGTGTTGGGGCTGTAAAAGGAATCATAGGTACAGAGACTGCCCCCATAGAAAAGACAAAGAAAGAACTGTCCATGTTGTTCAGCAAGATGAAACAATGGAGGATATGGGCAGTAGAATGTTGAGGATCTACGCAGCCCTGGACAACAAGCAAGCAAAATTTCAATCACACATGATTGAAGTAGAAGGTATGATCAACAACCGACCACTTGTTATTTTGATTCATTCAGGGGCTAGCCATAGTTATGTAGATCCTAAAGTGGTGGAAAGTTTGCATCTAACGAAGAGAAAACATGAGAAGTCTTGGTTAGTGCAGTTAGCCACAGGGACCAAGAGGAAGGTCACTGAATTGGTTAAGTCTTGTTCAGTGGGCATGAAAGGAATGAGCACTAGGGCCTAATTGAACATTTTTCCTTTAGGCTCATATGATTGCTTAATTGGGATGGACTGGTTGGACCAGCACCATGCCCTTCTGGATTGTCGAAACAAGAGGTTCACATGTCTGAACGAAGAGGGAAATCAGGTAACAGTCCAAGGAATTCCTAGAGCCGTGACTGTGAGGGAAATCTCAGCTATGCAGCTGAAGAAATGTTACCAGAAAGGATGTCAATTATTTGCAGCCCGGGTGGAAGAAGTTTTCCAAAATATGGTCTCAAATTTGGAAGACCATAGGGTGCTCAAAGAGTTTGAGGACGTGTTTCAGGAGGTGTCTGGATTACCTCCGAAGAGGGACATCGATTTTTCTATAAATATGATTCCTGGAGAAGCTCCAGTTTTGAAAGATCCTTATAGGATGAGCACACCAGAGTTGAAAGAGTTGCAACTGCAGCTCGAAGAGCTATTAAAAAAAGGCTACATTCGTCCCAGCGTGTCACCGTGGGGAGCCCCGGTTCTATTTGTGAAGAAGAAATATGGAACGTTGAGGTTGTGCATTGACTTTAGACAGTTGAATAAAGTCACTGTCAAGAACAAATATCCTTTGCCAAGGATTGATGATCTTTTTGATCAATTGAAGGATGCGAAAGTATTTTCGAAAATAGATCTTCAATCTGGATACCATCAAGTGAGGATAAAATATGAAGACATCAGCAAGACTTCCTTCAGAACAAGGTACGGTCATTATGAGTTCACTGTGGTGCCGTTTGGACTGTCCAACGTGCCTGCTGTTTTCATGTGCTTAATGAATGGAGTGTTCAGAAATTATTTGGACAAGTTTGTCATAGTCTTCTTAGAAGA
This sequence comes from Picea engelmannii, assembly GCA_009831015.1. Classification (NCBI taxonomy): domain Eukaryota; kingdom Viridiplantae; phylum Streptophyta; class Pinopsida; order Pinales; family Pinaceae; genus Picea; species Picea engelmannii. The sequence goes on from ML791862.1 coordinate 310,612, forward strand.
TATCTTGGTTTATTCCAAGACAGAGGAAGAACATGAACAACACTTGAGAATGGTGCTGCAGGTGTTGAGAGAACACCAGCTGTACGTAAAACTGAGCAAGTGCTCATTTTACCAAAAGCAGATCCATTACTTGGGACACATTATTTCCGAAGAGGGGATCGATGTGGATCCTGAGAAGGTACAGGCCATTCGAGAGTGGCCAGCGCCAAGAAATGTGACGGAAGTTAGATCCTTTATGGGTCTGGTGGGTTATTATAGGAGGTTCATAGCCGGATTTTCAAGGATAGCTCATGCTATCACTTCTTTGCAAAGGAAGGAGAAGAAGTTCCAGTGGACTGATGTATGTGAGAGCAGCTTCCAGCAGTTGAAGTAACTGCTCACTAGTGCTCCAATCCTAAAGATTGTTGATCCAAGTAAGGATTACGTAGTGTGCATAGATGCGTGTAAGGAAGGGCTGGGAGGAGTTCTCAGCCAAGAGGGATCTGTAATTTGTTATGAATCCCGAAAGATGAAAGAGCATGAAAAGAATTATGCCACTCATGATTTAGAGCTGGCAACAGTTGTCCATGCATTGAGGAAATGGAGACATTACCTCATGGGCAAGAAATTCGAGTTGAGAACAGACCACAATGGTCTGAAGTATTTATTTGATCAGCCAACTTTAAATGCCAGGCAAATTAGATGGCTGGAATTTCTGTGCGAATATGACTTTGATATAAGGCATATCAAAGGGAAAGACAACAAAGTGGATGATGCACTCAGCAGAAAAGTGCATGAATTACATGCTACAACCATTAGCATGTACAAAATTGAGTTGAAAGACAGACTTATGGAGGCTGCAAGTGCTGATTTGCAGTACATAAATTTGGTAGCAAAGCTACAACAACATGAAAGACCACAGATCGAGAAAGGTTATGCCTTGGAAATGGATGGTCTACTTCTGTATAAGAACATAGTGTATGTACCTAATGACAGAGAATTGAAGCTAGAAATTCTAAAAGAAATGCATAATGTGACTTATGCTGGTCATCCTGGATATCAAAAGACTGTGGCAGCAGTCAAAAGCCATTATTTTTGTCCAGGTATGAAGAAGGAAATTGTTGAATACATCGCCAGATGTATGGAATGCCAGAAGGTCAAGGTTGAGCACAGACACCCAACATGGTTGTTGCAGCCTTTACCTATTCCTGAGTGGAAATGGGATGTGGTAACCATGGATTTTATCACAGGATTGCCCAGAACAAGCAAGAAGCATGATTCAATCATGGTGGTGGTGGACAAGCTTACTAAAGCTGCCCATTTTATTCCACTGAAAACCACCCACAGAGCCGCAGATGTTGCTGATATATTTTTAAAAGAAGTTGAACGCTTGCATGGAATTCCTAATACAATTGTGTCTGATAGGGACCCAAAATTCACTTCAAATTTCTGGAGAGGACTGTTCAAGGGATTTAGAATGAATCTGAACTTCAGTGCAGCATATCATCCTGAGTCTGATGGATAGACAGAGAGAGTAAATAGAGTAATCGAAGACATGCTGAGAATGTATGTGATGGAACCATCAAGGTGGGAAGACTACCTGCATTTGGTAGAATTCACCTACAATAATGGGTACCATGCATCTCTGAAGATGAGCCCATTCAAAGAACTTTATGGAAGAAAGTGCAACACTCCAGTGAGCTGGGATAATCCAGCTGACAGAGCAGTAGTTGGACCAGAAATACTCAAAGAGATGGAAGATCAAATGATCAAAATCAAATAGAATTTGAAAGCTGCTGAAGACAGGTAGAAAAGTTACGCTGATAGTAACAGAACCCATAAAGAATTCAAAGTGGGTGACCATGTTTTCCTGAAAGTGAAAACTAACAGGAGTTCCCTGAAATTGGGAAGTTGCGCCAAGTTGGCAGCAAGATTTTGTGGGCCATTTGAGATCCTGGAAAGGATTGGGCCAGTCGCATACATGATTTCATTACTTGCATCTATGACTGTACATAATGTGTTTCATGTTTCACTGCTTAAGAAATATGTACCTGATGCTAATCATGTTATCGATTGGACTGTGATTCAGGTGGAACCAGAAGGTGTCCTACAAGTGCATCCTGTGCGCATATTGGACAGGAAAAAAAAGAAGCTCTGGAATCGAGCTATAGAGCTTGTAAAGGTCTAGTGGACCTGGTACGGTCCTGAGGATGCGACATGGGAGCATGAAGAAGTAATGCGGGCAGAGTACCCACATTTTTTTGAAAATTTTGAAAGACTTGCAGAGACAGTGTGAGTTGCACTGAGGACAGTGCAAAAATAAGGGGAGGGGGATTGTAGTGTCCCCAAGGCCGAGCCCCATTTCAAATAATGATATATGAAATGAATTGTAAACATGTCTATAGGATGGTGAGCCATTTTTTGTATAAGTTGTAGGCTTATGTGTTTTGATAGGCCAGGGAGCCTAAGTGTTGAAGGCCAGGAGCTTGTTGATGTACTTGTATGTATGCAGATCAATTAATAAAATATAAACACCGCCAGTGCAAACCGACCACGATGAATGAGTGATGGGGGACTGAGCGTCCACAGAGTGGGAAAGGAATTAGGGGCTGGAAGGTGGGAAAGGGGTTGAGTGTTGAGCCTAGGTGCTAAGCCTAGGGCACTTAGGCCTGAAATAATATTTTAATATTATTTCCAAAAAGAGCCATGTGAATATTATTTTATCCTAAGTCCTTTGGAAGGATGCATGGTTTCCCAAGTGGTGGGAGGAAGGTGTACGGATGGAATGCATGCAGTTTCCAGGGTGAAAAGTGTCAACCCTGGTGCATGCAAATAAAACCAATGCAGTAAGCCGTGAGGGGGATTCTTTTCTCCATTCTGACCGGAACCTCTGAGCATAGAACCGGTACGCCATATGCCAGATTACTGTGATTCATCTCTGAAGTTGTTAAGCTTGTGTTTGTCTAAAGAAACCATGTACACCCATGTCCCGAGCTGTGAGTCTGTGTCTGTTCTAGGGAAAACCCGTGGGCGCATTTCCTGAATGAGAAGCCTGTGCTGAATTGAGTGGAAGTATCTTTGTTATTCGAGGAAGCTGAGCTAGCCTGTGTGTGGAGCCTCTGTTCTGAAATCATGTCGTGAGATTATCCTGTGATCGCTGAACCATTTTAGGAAGCATTTGTCTATGTTTCCCGTGGATTTTTGTGACCAAGCAGTACTGGACTGTGTGAGGCTTGTTGGCCTGTGAGCGACTCCTCCAGGTGAGAGAGTGCGCAGAGGGAGAAGAGAACTCCTGGAAGGAACCCTGTAGCTGCCATAGAGCCCGAAGAATTATGGTCCGGTTTGTTCCTGTAACCCAAGGTAAGGGAAACTAGCAACCGAAGGACTGTCTAGGTGACAGAGAAGGTGCACTCTCCTAGGGTGGAACAAGCATGTGGGGAATGAGGGTCTGTGGGCAGTGAGCATGGGAGATTCCTGGGAGAGATTTCTTCCTGGTGATGTGTATGTGTTATCTTCCCTGTAACCTCATCCTAGCCTAGGATTCCTTGCCATGGGGTGGAGCTCAGTCCCAGCTCGGGGGTGACCCACTGTTGAGCTGATGAACAGTGTGGTCTAAGGCTGGGAGGTTCGTGGAAGGCCTGCACGTGGTTGGTGAATTCGACGGTTGTTCAAAGATAAGTATCTGAATTATGTTTTTATCACATTTGGCATGACTGTGTTGTTCATGTATCATTTTTTCCGCTGTGTAAATGAGTTACTGTGGAGTTCTATGGAATGTTTAATTATAGCAGTAACCACATATGTTTCACTCTGTAATTTTAAATGTGTTTAATTGTGTTAAATGCATGCACTTATAATGTCTGTACAAATTATGTAATCATTCATGTATAGAATGGTAACTGAGAGGTTTGGAAACCTTGGTAGAAAGGGTACACTACAAACCCCCTTTGTTCTCTTGCTACAAACGGAAGGTGTCTACAACCACCTTTCCTTTCCCTGTCCAACCGCCCTGAAATAAAAGAAGAATGATGGAACCATTGTCACACTATCACTGTGAGATATATTGTTGTAAACCTATACCAATCAACCTGTAATCAACCTACACCATAAACAAGTGCATCAACCATGCACCAACTTGTACTAAACAACTTGTAATCATCATGTACCATAAACAAGTGTATCAACCATGTACTAACATGTACCTCAACCTGTAATCATCATGTACCATAAACAAGTGCAACAACCATGCACCAACCTGTACCTTAACCTCAACCAAAATCCCTCATCAATTTCATCATCCAAATATGATTTGTAACTCTATAATAGACTTGGTGTATATGATCACATACCTGCAAACCTTCCTTAACTTTAACAACAAGAGACTATCATTTTATCAAACTTTACTTTAGTCTCACGTGATTAATTTTGTATTAGTCAACAACCCTAACTTGCAATAATCATAACTATGTACCTGTAATGAATAAATATATTAAAATGGTACACAATGTTCTTCAATGTATTTTATGCAATTCCTCCAAATTTCACTACTTGGAACCTCTTAGAAAAGGATTTATAGCAAAATTGGCATACCTTATTTAATTCTGGCTTATTCTACATATCAAACTTGTAGAGAATGCCCCGCATTGATTATTTGTTGTATAGATCTAAAAATGGTACAAAACATACTATGAACTTTACTATAACCAATACATTTGGTCTTACTAAATTTGTATCTGTTATGAGGAAGTTATGACGTTTTTACCTGAAACACCTATTTTAGACTAGTTTCAGGACTAGCCACAAACCCTATTTTCCACGGAGTGTAACTCCAAAAATACAATGACCCACAAGATGAAATTTTTATCACAACTACTTGGATATGTTTCCTCAATGGCCTCCCAAATTTCACGGTTTGAATCATTCTAGAAAAAAATTTATTGCAAAAATGGTGAGATGACCTATAAATAACATACCTTAGAAAACATCATCAAAAGAATTTATCCTCCCTTGAATTCCTACCTTCTTTACTTCACCTTCCCTCTGAAATTTGGCTTAGATATACTTTGGTTACCTCAGTTACTTGTAGATATTCAATATTCTCAAGTGTGATTAAAATGAGAGACCATTGCCTCTTATTTATACTTTTATGTAGCTTCCTTAAGGGGTTACCTTCTAACCATCTTAAACCACTTTCCTTATTTTAGGGCTAACTCACTTCTTACCACTTGTACACTTAGTAATTTCTCCATTAACTTTATTATTTAAATAATTTATTCTTTATCCACTTTGACTTATAGTATACTCATCACTTCACTTTATTATTTACCTTCTAAAATCTCTTAAACCACTTTCCTTATTTTAGGGCTAACCCATTTCTAACCACTTGTCCACTTAGTAATTTCTCCATCAACTTTATTATTTAAATAATTTCTTTTGTATCCACTTTGAATTATAGTACACTCGTCACTTAATTTTATTATTTAAATAATTTCTTCTTTGCAGCCACTTTGACTACTTTGACCTTTTGGGGCTTCTAGATGATTCATGAGGGTTCTCCAACTTCACATGGCCATAACTCTCTAACTGTGGGGAGGTATATGATGTTCCACATAACACCGGAAATGACATGACATGTAATATCCATATAGAATAGTATTACCTTCAAATATATTAAAACTCATACCATTATAAATCAAACAAAATTGGGTCCATTACCCAAACCTTTGTGCTACCGGAATTCGCTACTAGACTTTCTTCAAGGGTTGACATCAATGATAACCAATCCAAATAATCAACTAACTGCCTCCTCCACCATGCGAAGAAGTCATCCGTGAATCTGAAAGTTGAGGGCTCATTCCCCAACCTAGGGGAAAGACTTCTCCACCTCTCCATACGAGGCTCTGACACAGGATGTGTTATCAATGCAACCTATGGCTGCATATGAGGGACCCACTCTAAGAAAAATGAAACCAAAAAGGAACTGTATCCGAACTGTTTCTGTCTGTCGGTCCTGCATTTGGATATTTTTTATTTGACATTCTTGAGGAACCCTTCACTCCAATTGAACAATCTAGGTTCTAAACACTGTATGGCATAAGGGATCTATGATTTAGAAGCCAAGTGAGCATTGGTGCTCCCCACCAACTTGGTGATGGAAAATAGAATGGATCGAAGAGCTAAATCTCACACATCCTTTATCACAATTCATCCACCCACCAACCATGACCCTAGTATGAAATGCTCGACAACATATGCCTTGGTCGGTTGCGGAGTTGCTCAGTGTCCAAACAAGAGTATGGGTTCCCCTCTCCTCAAGAGCCATGTTAGAAAATATACATCATCTAGTTCGATTTCAAGCATGTGTAGTCCAATTCAAAACTCTTTCTCATTGTCATCCCATAGACCAATCAAATACTCAAGTAGTAGTACTTATTTTCTCATGTTTTTAATCTTGAAGTATTTGAGAAAACCTCAGTTTCACAAGGCTACCCTCACTTGAGGGTCTTGGAGAGAGGAAATATCATTGAACTCGTGCTTACTCTCTTTCTACTCTATCATGGCTAGATATAGATGAAATCTGCAAATACAACATTTAATCATCATTAGTCAAACTCTTATGGAGAAAAATTGCCTCTATTTAGCCAAAAACTCAAAGATTTTTTTATTTTTGCATTTAGTTCTCCCTCAAAAAATCCTACAGAGTGCTAGATCACCCTAGACATACGCACCAGTATGCTGAAATTGTGGTCAATGCTCCCCTTAGTGCCTTGAGGGAGCACCGATCTAGTTCGACGCTCTAGGGATTCCTAAAGAGCCTAGAACACTCAAAACAAAGGTTAAAATATAGTAAAAAACCATGAAAAAGGATGAGGAGGAAGAGATAACTAACCTAGTCTGGAAAAATTTGAAAACAATTTCTCACAACTCCCACAATTGTCGCTCAAAAAATGCTCCAAAAAGGTGAAAAATCCAAAGTCTAGAGGAGAATGGTAAAAACAAAATGGTTAAATGAAATTTTGACCTATTTTGATATTTGATAGGTTCATTTTTATATTTTCTCCTTATTATAAAGTCATTTTTTGGGTTTTTAATCATTTTTTCGAGAAATTACTAATGTCTTATGCCCAAAACAATTTGTTTTTACAGGATTTCAAGCAGCATCTTTTAGTAACCTTGTAACACTAATCAGCATAATATTTTTTATTTCTCGCACTCACAAATACATGAGAATATAACTAAGTATACTTTTATCACTTTTTTGGACTCGTAAAGGTTATACAAAAAAGGAAACCTGTGGATTCATCTTTAAGCTATTTTCAGACTCTATAAACAAGAAAATATTTTCGAGTGATCTTGCTTCCTTTCGCACTCACTAAAAGGTTCGAAAGGGAATCTTTAAAGTAATATTTTATCTCTTTTTCATACCTCGGGGACTAAAATTATGAAAAAGGACAACCCTGGAGTTGTCTTTGATTTTTTTAGACTCTCTAAACATGAAAAACCACTGAGTTTTCCTTCTCTAGACTCACTAAACTACACATTGAAGGGCCCATTAGGGATCAAACCCTTACTTCTTCTATCTCGTTAAACAAAGGAAGAGGATCTTACCGAAGGTGAGTTATATAGAGAATGTGTTATCCTCCTTGAGCTCGTTAAATTAAAAAGAGGTACTCATCTATATGGATGGGGTAAAAATTGAAGGAAGTAGATCAAGTTTCTTGAGAACTTTTGTAAACAACTCTTGCAACTTCCCTTAAAACATCACTTGTTTTTAACCTTCTCCCTGAACACATGGATAATACACTAAACCTCTGCACTGAACCAATCCTATGAGTCTTTCCACTCCTTTGATTCATCCGAATAATGTCATAGAAACCGTTGCATTATGTTTTTGTCCACTCTATGTTTATGTTTCCAAGTCTCATGAGTCATGTCATGCCTCAGTGTTCAATGGAAGTATCTGCCTCGAGATTCAACCATCTGTAAAATTACCAGTTCCCATACCTATTTTAGTCTATGATTCATTCACTATATCTCATCACTTTCCTGTGTCAGTTTCATGTCGATGATGGGGGATACATCAAGACCCTCCTTCAATGAGTCTTTTCCTGTCTAGTTCAACACATCATCCGAGAATTAGACTTAGAAACCAGTTAGTACCTTGGGACTTGCATGCCTCAATTTCATGCCTCCTCGCTTCCAATAATGTGTTTACATCATTGAAATCTAATTGGATGATTCCATGAATGTTCGACCTCAACTCACTTATTCACATTCGATGGATTGTACTAGGGTACCTTGGGAGTCATTGACGTCACTAGTGATTCCCTCGCACTTGTTAATGGTTCACCTCAACGACTAGTAATCAAGTGGTTTCTACCATGTTCTACATCAAGACATATATTCACATGATTATATTTGTACTACATTCGGATTGGGACAAATACCCTAGGTTGAGCATTCATTATGACATCTTCTTTTCCAGGCTGCGAAGGAAATCATTTGAATATGCTTATACTTATAATGTCACATAGATCCACGTTGTATTGGTCTGTGGCTAGGTATTATCATATCATATATCCATTGTGTATTTTGTGTGGCTATGATCAGCCCATGTCATAGAAGTATGTATCCACATTGTATCACTGGTGGCCATACTCTTCGTCAATATCATCATGGATTTGCAGTGTATTTATTGGTGACCATACTTTGAGTCATTTATTACCCAAGCATAGGTATGCCTGCCTTGGGATTGGGACACATATTAGCATTTGTTTGATGGTTGTTTCCAACTTCTACCAGGTTCCCTGATTCCATACCCTTGCTTCAAAAATTCTACAAAGTGTTTCGGCCATCAACATCCATTTTCTGACTTCACACTTTGGGGAGCAATCAGTTACACATGAAAATTACTCACTTTGATAATGTCACATTCTCATTATCGTAAGTGTTTTTATTTTGTCTCAAGTGTCGTAAATGTTTCATTTTCATCATGTAAGTGTTTCATCATGAATGACACCATGAGAACACTTGATATGACCCCTAAAACATGTTAGAAGAAAAATCCACATCATTTGACAGATGAAAGAAAGTGTTTTTCTATGAGAATTGGTTATCTTGACAATTTTTGTAAGATCAATGCTCCCTTATCATATGCAGGGAGTGCTAGCACTCTCTAGCTATCTATAAGGGAGAGTTGTAGTGCTCTGTTTTCTGTTGTAAAGGAGCATTGATTGGTTGAGAAAATCTTAGAAAGAAATCCCCCTTTTCTCTAAGGACAACTAGGGATGATTCAAGTTGGTTTGGCTCAAATCTAACCCTTATTTTGCATCTAAGGGAGATACCACAACTGATGGAGTCATATCCTCAACTAATCACAAATATAACCAAGGTGGTTGGGCCTCCCAAAGCCTATAAATGGAGGTATTCTCATGGTGAACAAGAAGGAAAATAATCAACAAAAGCATTGCCATTCTGATCATGGATCTTTTGAGCAAGGGGTTGGATGAGGAGGACTTGGAGAAGCTATTGCAACACCATCCATGATTGTAAGTGTCTATTTAAAGTTATCATCAATATACTTAGCCCATTTCCTTCTAATATGTGTTTACATATATCTATCAATGCTTGTTCTAATCCTTCATAGATAGATCATTTTTTTCTAATCCATTATTATAGGAGATAGTTGTTTGTCTTTTGTCATCCATCATAGGTACTATTCAGAATTTTTGGATTGGAGTAGTGCGGAAAATATTAGAAAGTTAGGTACACCATACTATCCCTCTTACTCTCTTTTTCAATGGACATAATTAATCTATAGGAATGGTAGTGACCAGAAGTAGTTTTCTGTATTGGTAGAGGGGTTTATACTCAAAGGGAAAATTCACCTGTACGCAAGGGAATTATTCCATAACACATGTAACAATCCCCCTCAAAATATACAATTCCCTATAGTTTATGTGTCCCAACATCCTATGCCACAACTCACATAGGTTTTCACTGTCGTGTACCAAATCCTGAACATGCTTTCTCTGTAACTTGTATAAAGTGCTTTCTCTAACCCTAATGACTACTACATTTTCTAGGATAGATTTATTTGGATGTATGAGTACCTTCCCTCTCTAAAAAATAACAACAAAACCCTTGTCCTCCATAGCTGAGACTGAAAGTAAATTATTCTTCAAAAATGGTTCATAAATTACATCCTGGGAATCCAACGAACTCCGTGACTCGAAATGGAACATAATTGTTCCCTCTCCCTTCACTGCATACGTGACGTCATCACCAAGATCCACATGAACATATGAGCCGCTCTCCTTCAGACTGCTAAATATCTCCCATTCCTCTTTCATATGATGATATGCACTATTGTACAAGAAATAAGCACTCCTCGCTGTTATGATGGTATAAAGGAAAGAAACCAGTGGGTAATCCTTCTCAAAATTCGTTGCAAACTCATCAAGCTATGTTTCTTCTAATGTTGTTTTCTGCATCTTTCCATTACCCTTCTTATTCTTCTCCAGACATTGAGATGTATAATGTCCATTCTTATGACATGAAAAGAACTTGATTTTACTCAAGTCCTTCTTGCCCGGCTGTGATGAACCTCCATCACTATTACCCTTCTTTCTAGAACTCTTTCCCTTCTTGCTATAACTCTTTCCTTTTCCCTTCCTTGTATTACTAGCAATAACAAGTTCTCTTCACTACCTCCCTACTTGTTTCTCTTAGAATACTCCCGAGTCTCTTCCTGGATGTAATCATCCCAAAATATTTTCCAATATGGGATATTTTCCCAAGCGATGACTCCTTTGAAAAATGGTTCCCATGACTTGGGAAGATCATTCAATTCCATATTCATGAGATATGAATCCTCTATTTTCTCCCCTATGGCTACAAGTTGATCACGTACCTGTGTGATCCTCATGAGATATCTAGTAACATTATCATATATAGACATATGCATTGATATGACTTTATTCCTTAAGACCATCTTCCTATTCATGTTTGTGCTCTAGAATAACCCTACAAAGGCATCAAACATCTCTTTGGATGTATTCTTATTGGTTAGGTGAGAGATTAAGTGATCCTACATAGAATCTAGGAAGACCCTCTCAACTTTGATCTCCTTCTTGTTGTGAGCCTCCAAATCTACTAGATCTGTCAGTGGAGTAACTACTTTATCCACTAACTCCGAAAGGTTGTTATCCCTTGACCAAGTTTTGAGGAACACTTGGTCATATTTGACCATTTTTGGGACTTCAACAGCTTATTGAAGATGGAGCGCCAGACAAAGCAGAGATCACGGGATCTCGGCCCGCTTTCGGGCCTCTTTTTGGGTTTTGGGACAATGTAATGGGAAAGGGATGTCAGCCCGTGGGTTTACCCATACTTAGGCCCACTTTTGTATGTATAAATAGATGTCTAGGCAAAGTAAGTAGAGGATGATAGCCTATCTATGTGATGTAAGCTAAGTGCTAGTAGTGCTCTGTGCATGACTGTAGAAGGGTTATAGAGCTAAGTGCAAGTTATTATAGATATTATAGAAGGATTTGTGCTACAACGCAAGGAAGAAGGATCTAGCGAGTTACACAGATCTTATGTCCTATGCGTAGAAGGGTTTTTGGTGGCTGTGTGCTGTAACCAATTGAAGACACTAATAAATAAGAAGAGTTGGTGGACGTAGCCCTAGGGTGGGGGTGAACCACATACATGTTGTGTTCCTCTGCTTTGTGCGATGTATCGATGTGTTTCTATGTGATGAATGTTAGATAGATTTGATGTTTCTTTGTGCCTAATCATATGAATGAATCCTAGATCTGACCTACGTGGGCATGCTTAGTGCTTGAATCTACTATATCTAATGTGTTCCTTTTATGTTAAGTGTTATTAGAGGATGGATCTAGTTTTATACTGTGATACTCTGTAATTAGGGTACGTTTTCATTGTTACTAAGAACTGAATATTGATGAAGATTAACTGTTAAGTGCTCTGTTAAGTGTTCAAATCATAGATCTATGTCCCAACTAAGATTGTAGACATCTAAGTCCTACAACCACCCTTGCCTCTACCTCGGGTGAGACTTCATCTTCTTCGCAGGTGTTGCCGAAAGGGTCGGTAGTTAGGGTTTTGTTGGTGCGTTGTTGTAATGTTGAACCCTGGGTCTGCCCTTGTGCCAACAAATGGTTCTATTGTTGGGATGTGAAACTATGATTGATGGGAACTGAGAAAGAAGAATCTTTGTGCAAATATTCATCCTGAAACTTTGGAATCTCTATGCGTGGACCTGTGCCCTAGTGCACAGTAATCCACTTGATCTGAAAATCTCTATGCTAAAGAAGGAAGGATAGATCTGAAGAAAAGAATTCAGATCCGAAGGCTTTGTGCTCTAAGAAAGGTTAAAGTGGAAGTTTATGAAGAAAAGAGGTCAGATCTACAGAAAGAGGTAAGATATGTAAGCTCTGTTCTCTGATAGAGGTAAGAACAACTAAAAGTTTTTAGATATGGAAGCTTTATGCTCTGTAAAAGTAAGATAAGTGAAATTTTTTATTTCTAAAATATGGATCTAGGTATGCTTGATAGAGTTTGTCCTAGCTTGAAAACTAGGGCATTTTTAGATGAAAGAAGGTTTGATATGAATAGATCTGGTAAGAATAATGATAACTATGTTATACCTATGCATAGAAAGAATGTTTGTACTGACCAATGGATGCAGGATCCTAGAAATATTTTTTTGCAGGATAGCTACCATGATCCTAGTGTGTAGCATAGAAGAGGTTGGGGATCATTTACAAGAAAGAGAGGATTAACCCTATGTTATAGTTGCAGAAAACCAGACCATCTAGCTAAGGAATGCCTAGCTGGAATACCTAGTTGTCTCTGTTGCAAATCTTTGGACCATGAAGTGTTGGATTTCTCTAGAATGATTGCTAAGCTTGAAATAATGAATTTGAATGAAGAAAACCCTAATACAACTCTAGAAATAGTTGAATCTCAGAAAGAATCCGAGAAAGTATTACTACAGATGAAAGAGTCCCTAAATGACCATCGACATTTTATTTTATCAGATATCTTTAAAGAAAAAAATGCATTGAAGTAAGAATAAGAGATTTTGACATTGACTGTGTTCTTGATGAAGAAACACCAGTGAACATCATGCCAAAGAAAACTTGGGAAGCTATAGGAAGACCTGCTATGATCCCTTCACTAAGAGGAATAAGACTCTTTAGAGGAAAGTTGGTGACCCTATGTGGAAAGCTCACTCAGATACCTATGAATGCTAATGGAACTTCGACAGAAGAATATTTTGAGATTATCAAGTTTATTGAGGACAATGCCCCATTTACTATGTTACTTGGAAAACCTTGGATTAAGAGAGATCAAGCCAAAAAGAAAGAAGAAGAAAAAGTTTTAGAACAATAGAGACAAGAGTTAACAGATTTCATGACCAGAAGGATTGCATAGTTGATTAAAGAACATGAGAACAGATCAAAGCCACTTATCGTTAGAGGCCTAGATGTCGAAGCTAAAAGAATGTCAAAAGGCTCATAGAAGACCGAAGAACATGTCCCAAAAAAAGAAAAATTATTACCCTTGGGTCTTAGGAGAGAATCTTAGCAGTGTGAAGTACCTATGTTCAAGGAAAATATGAATCAAAATGGGAAGAGAATCCCCGAGATGAAGCTCATTGAAAAAAAGGCTAGGAAACTAAGTAAAAGGAGAGATAAGATCGACAGACTATAGAATATTTTAGAGGGAACTGCGCAGAATGGGAAACTTGCAGAAATTGAACTTCTTTGAGATATCAGACCAACGACATAGGCCACTTCACCGAGGTGAAGCAATATAGCCATTGGAAGCTGATATAACTGTTCGACTGTCGATCCAAACGGGTCGAAAAGCATTGATGGTTTTCCACTAGACCATCAGACCACACCATAACGAATATAACATGAGTTAATGGCACCTCATACCCATTGCAAGTGGACCATTGCTAACTTTCTTACTTAGTCCTGTTGTACGGGATAAGTCAACTGAGAGGCAGGGGTGAATCAGTTGTATAAAATTTCTTTCATTTTTAAGAAGATTACTTATTAATCAATAAATCATGCCTTTAACATTTAACTTGAAGTAATACATTTAACCAATAAATATACAATCACATAAATGAAACAGTGACACAGTGATTTTTCATGAGGAAACCCAAAATGGAAAAAACCTATTTTTCTTATGAATGAAAGGATGCTCCAACTCCTCTTTACATTTTTATTTTATCTGAGCTACAACCCAGATGAGGCTGCTACCTCTATTTCTTCAACACCTACTGAATGGAAGCTACAACTCCTAGATGTACAAGCACCAACTTGTACAGGAGACTTTTACAGTCTCCCCTTGCTCCTCCCTACCACCCTGGAATCCTTCTCTTTCACTAAGAATCTGCAAACCAACTCTTTATCTTCTCTGGAAAAGTATTCATCATTCAATTCCTCTGTGTTTATATAATCATATCAAAATCCATTCTTCTCCCCTTGATCTCTACTATATCTTCATCATTTCTTGTCACTGTCCCTGTATGATTTTATTTCGGTTTTATATTCATTTACAAAAATGAATTTTACCTTAGAGCTACAGTTGTACCATTAATTCCATATGCACTAACATTCATCTCACACAATTTCACTTATTTATACCTTGTACATTCAGAGCGTGCACTCGAACCCTCAAGCTTCAAATATTCAGTTACAATAACTAAATAACTACCTTACAGTGATTATTATCGGTCAAGGCCTCAAGAAGAACAGTAGCCACACGATCAGTTTAAATATTTAACCAGCACCATTCAATGATCATACATTTGTTTTGTCTCAACATAGAATAACCCTCAAGCACTTCGGCAAGACACTTGTGCTTAAACCATATGCCCATTGGCTATGACCACGAGCTTAACTAAAATGTGTTTCACATTTCGGCATTTCGGTGTTTCACATTTCGTCATTTCAACTTTCCTGTGATGAAGTGTCTCAACACTCCAAGTCGTGATCCCCGAAATGGATCTTGATCAACGGTCCACAAAAATTCATAATCTGATCCCGTCTTTTCTTAATCTAACAGTTGATGGGATTTCGTCGTTTTTCCTTTCGGTTTTTCGAGACTCACAATAGTCCCTTTCGCCATTTCAACTTTTATCATTTCGGTGTTTTCACATTTTGGCATTTCATTATTTCTGTGATGAAATGTTTTGACATCCCTAAAATTATCCGACGTGTGTCCCTTTTGGTATTTCGACATTCGAGACTTCGTGATGTTGGAGGTTTTGCTTACCATGCAAAAATCCCAAAGTAGAAATTCCTCGAGTGATGTATCATAGTGACGTTACTTAGGATGATGTGTCATGTGCTGGTCAATCTACGATCTCTGAAATTCAAGCTAAGGGTGTTGACTCCTCTTCCAAGGCTCATTTCACATGTGACCTCAAGTTATAACCAAAGGCTCACCTCCTAGGTTCTTCGCAGTTTTGCATTTTGGTATGTCAAGAGGCATGTTGAACTCCAAATTAGGAACCATTGTGAAAGTGAAAACTGATCCATAGTGCCTATGCAAACTGACGAACAAAATCCCCCTTTGGCATTTTAAAGTTTGACAATAATGACAAAAACCAAGTCCTGTGCAAACTGCAAGCCCTGCCAACAAACTCCCCCTTTGGCATTGATGGAAAACTTTAAATCTCTTCTCCCCCTTTTGACATCTATGGAAAAGGAATCAACCATACTCTCCCTAAGCAAAGAAAATCACTTGCAAAGATGTATCATTTCAACAACTCCCCCTATCAATAATAGTCAATAAACCTGTGCAGTCTGATTTTATAATGAAGCCCGTGCAATCTTTGAGAATGAAATGTAATTACAGAGGGTAAACCCCCAACTGATCCTTGAGACTTTCAAATTGCATTTTAGATAAAGGTTTAGTAAATACATCTGGTATCTGATACATTGTGCCAACATATTACACTTTAATGACTTTAGACATAACCTTCTCTCTTAGAAAATGAAATTTAATGGGAATGTGCTTTGTTTTGGAATGCATAATAGGATTTTTAGAAATAGTAATTGCACTAGTATTATCACAGAAGATAGGTATAGGTTCATTATAATGAATATGTATATCTTCCAACATCTATTTAATCCATAAAACCTGAGTGCAACAAGTTGTAGCTGCAATGTATTCTGCTTCAGCAGTAGACATAAACACTGTTGATTGTTTTTTACTTGACCAACTTACAAGACATCCTCCAAGAAAAAATGTTGCTCCACAAGTACTCTTCCTGTCATCAACACAACCTGCCCAATCAACATCAGTGAAAGCATATAAATCAAGTTGATTACCTGTAGGATACCATAAACCATACTCTGTTGTCCCCTTAAGATATTTGAAAATTATTTTGATGGCAAGTAGATTGTAGTGTCCATATTATTTAACATCAATTAATTCTACAAACAAAACAGTAAAATTCAATAATTCCTTTTATGTTTACACATACGCATTTTAAATTGATCAACGAATAATAAAATTTTATAAAAAAATAAAACAAATACACAATTTAAATTACCTTGGTCTGATGCTAACCCTCCTCTTTCCACTTGCCTTGTTGACCACTGTTGAACTGTGTAAACACTGCCCAAAACTTGTTCCACCCTGCCAGCTAGGACAAATTCCTAGCTCCAGGATATCATATGGATGTCCTGGCCCCCGTGCCCAAAACCCCTAGAAAACCAGTGCCCCTTGAACTAATCCTCCTGACTCCAGAACTCAACTCTCCTCCCTGCAAATAAAAGAGATCCCCAAAGAAAAATAATAATCCCATCAAATGATCCCTTTCCTTCGTAACCTCCCCCCGCTCATATCCCTCCTTCACCTCCCTTTTCTCATTTACTTCCTTACCTACACTTAGTTAATGCCCCTTATCCTTTCATTTATTATTTTATCCTTTCGTAATTAATATCTTATCCCTTTCCGTGTACGTAACCTTTTTAATTTAAACAATATAACTTATTAATCTTTTAAATTTAATACCCATGTTATTGAATGTAATAGGTAGTTAATTAAATAATTAATTAATAAATACTTAATTAATATCATTAGACCAATCTTGGTTTAGTTATTAACTTGGTAGGAAAAATTAATTACCAAATAAATATTTTACTTAATAATCCCTAAGTATATATACTACTAGGGTTGTTACATACACCCACCCTTCAGGAAACTTCGCCTCGAAGTTAAGGTATCTTATGGTACAAGGAAAAGAAACATGGTTCACACATTCATAACAATTAACTGACATTATCAGTATGTAAGTCAAGAAAACTCATACATACTAGTGTATATGTACAAGAAATGCATGTGTAGCTAGTACATACAAATCTCGTGCATGTAATAATAATCAAAACTGTCATCCTTTAGTAATTTATGTATGCATCCAATCCAGTCAATGAGACTAGTCTTTTATAAAATACAACAAACCAATCAATTGTTTGAGAAATCCTTTAATTACTATTATTCCGTTCAACAATGTTATTTTAAACAACTGTGGTTTAGTTACGAAATTATGAATATTCATATATACACATTTCTCTTCTTTTTTTTGAAGGGAAAATATTAAATACCACCACAAGATAGATCTCCATACCTTCTCAACTATTACTACTCATCCTTCCTCCCTAACCTACTTCCATCTCCATTCCTATCCTTCCTCTGCTAGACTATCTTGGAGCATCAACTATATTGACCTAACTCCAAATAGAACCC
>ML791862.1:338345-373235 GCA_009831015.1 Picea engelmannii
AATTTACAACCAGTAACCATGGGAGTGCCAACTGGTTTAGAATCTTCCATCTGAAATTTCTTAAGCATTTCATTGATATACTTGGTTTGAGAAATGGAAATACCTTTATCAGATTGAGTAATTTTCAAGCCTAAGAAAAAATTTGTTTCTCCTAGCATGGACATCTCAAATTATTTCTGCATACTTTCAACAAATTGTTTACTGAGCCTATTATCATCACTACCAAAAATGATATCATCTACATATATCTCAACAATGATTAGGCTATCATTTTCTTCTTTAATATATATATTACTATTAGTGTTACCTTTCCTGAATCCTTGTTGCCTCAAGTAATTGTCAAGTCTGCAATACCAAGCCCTTGGTGCTTGCTTCAGGCCATACAATTCCTTTTTCAACCTCTAAACATATTGTTCTCCTTCTTGTACTTGAAAACCATCTAGTTGTTCCATGTATACTTCCTCCTCTAAATCACCATTCAAAAATGCAGACTTTACATCCATTTGATAAACTTTAATGTGTTTAGAACTGGCATAAGCTAGAATCAGTCTAATGGATTCCATTCTTGCAACAGAAGCAAAAGTTTCTCCAAAATCTATTCATTCTACTTGCGCATACCCTTTACAAACCAATCTAGCCTTGTTTCTAGTTATTTTACCTACTTCATCCATCTTATTTCTGAAAACCCATTTAGCCCCTATGACATTCTTATTCAAAGGTCTAGGAACCAATTCCCATGTCTTATTCTTTTCTATTTGACTAAGTTCTTCATTCATTGCTTTCATCCAATACTCATCTTTAATTGCTTCTTCAATATCTTTGGGTTCAATCAGAGAAAGTAAAGATACATGTTCATGAGTTGAGTTGGATTCTTGCCTTCTGCTTCTTGTTCAAACACCTGCATCTATGTCACCAATTATCTGTTCCTCAGGGTGATTTTTTTGTATTCTCTTGCTTGGAGTCTTTGATGGAGTCATGCTTTTGGATGGAGTTGTGCCCTGTGTCAAAGTAGGAATTAATTGTTCACTGTCAATAGCCTTAGTTTCTTTTGTTTCACTTACCTCATCATTCATTTTATGCTTGTCATCTATATCATATATTTGATGATTCTTTTGTTTAGATTTAGACTTCAAAAATGAGGACTCATCAAATTTCACATCTATGGTTTCAACTATTTTGTTCAATCTGAAGTTGTAACATTTATAAGATTTCCTTGAACAAGAATACCCAATTAAAATACCTTCATTTGTTTTAGATTCCAACTTACCCAAATGCTTGTCAACTCTTTTGATATAACATTTACTGCCAAAAATTCTGAAATGTTTAACACTAGTTGGTCTGCCTTTCCATAACTGATAGGGTGTCTTAAAATGATTGTTTCTCAGCAAGATTCTATTCAAAATGTGAAAAACATTATGAACAGCTTGAGGCCATAGTATATTACTTAGTTTAGATTCATTGAGCATAGTTCTAGCCATCTCCATAACAATCCTATTTTTTCTTTCAACCAGTCCATTTTGTTGAGGTGTTTCAGTAACAAAAAAATGTCTTCTTATCCCATTTTCATCACAGTATCTGCTGAATTCTTTAGACACAAATTCCCCTCCATTATTTGCTCTTAAACATTTAATTTTCATGTCACATTCATTTTCAGTTGACTCCTTGAAGATTTGAAAACAACAAAAAGTTTCAGATTTCTTTTTCAATAAAAACATCCATGTCATTCTAGTAAAGTCATCCACAAATAGTGGAAAATATATTTCTCCTTTTAACCTTGTTGTTCTCATAGGTCCACAGACATCAGCTTGTACTATTTCCAATGGTTTAGTTGTTGAATGTTATTTGGTTTTGAATTTAACTCTAGTTTTCTTACCATGTTGACATTGCTTTCAGATAGAACTTGAAAGATCCTTTATGACAGGTAAATCTCTTATTTCTTCCTTTTTAATCAACTGAATCAGATTTTCAAAGTTAATGTGTCCAAGTCTTTTGTTCCACAACCAACTAGTATGTAAATGCTGCTTGAAGTTCTTGTGGCTGTTCCAGCTAGTTTATTTGATTTTATATCCCTGATTTGACATCCTTTTGAATCAAAAATCATAAAGAGACCTTTATCATAGGTTTGAATTACACTCAATAAGTTGTGTTCCATTTCCTCAACCAATAAGACATTTTCAGCCATGATTTTCTTGTTGTTTAGACATACAGTTCCTCTTCCAACTATCCTAGCTAATTGATCATTTCCAAAGGTGATTGTACCTTCTTTTCCTTCATCTAGTTCAACAAAGAGTTGTTTTCTTCCTGTCATATGCTTTGAACATCCACTATCCACAACCCATTTTACTTTATGTTCTGCGTGTAGAGCTATAGTGCATTTTTCAGTGTTTAGATTTTCACTTTTCTTTTTCCAATATTTGGGTTTCAGATCTGTGTAAGTGGGTTCATTAAATTTCTGAAAACTCATAGGACAATTTCTTGACACATGCCCAAAGTTATTGCACTTGTAACATTCAGTCTCATATGTTAAGGTGTCAAATCTATTGTAAGAGTAGTTTATATTATTTTGACTAGTTTTACCATGTCCTCTTCCATATTCAAAATTAGACCTTTCATGACTGTTATGTGCATTTATCTTAATTGAAAAACTATTACAAAATGCAGTCTTATGTCCATACTTATAAAAAGAGAAACAGTGGCCTTCAAAGTTGTTTTTATTTCTGCCATAGCTTCTTTTATGCATTGTTAAACCCTGATTTTCTTCTTGCCTTTCTGATTCCATATTCTTGATAGTAATTTTCTCATGATTATCCTTTGTACCTACTTTCTCAAAACTTGAACTAGAACATCCATTAGTTACTGCAGATTTATAACCAATTCCAGTCTTATCATATGTTGATCTTTGACTACTAATAATTTGATCTAATGCTTGAGAACTATGATTCATGTTATTTTCTTGTACTTTCTTTCTTAATGAGACTACTTCAATTTTTAAACCTTCATTTTCCTTATCCTTTTTTGCAAGCATTTTAGTTAGAGCTTCTTCAGTCACTCTAGCCTCTTCTATTTAAGTTTTAAGTCAACTACCATGATTTCATTGCTCTCAATCAAACCATTTGATTTCTATAATTAAAATTCTAGATTCTCAATTTCTCTTTTAAAATGTTTGCATTCCCTTCTCACTTTTCTTAATTGACTTAAAGAACTTACCAATTTGGCTTCTAGATCAACTTCACCTTCTTCTTCTTCACCAGAATGATCATCCTATTTTTCCATAGCCATAAAAAGTTGTAGATATGAACTGTCATCACTCTCACCAGATTCTGAAATATCATTGTCATCTTTTATACACAGGATTTTCTTTTTGTAAGTTTTTGTTTGAAAAATATTCTTATGTCTATTCTTGAATTCCTTAGGTTTTCTATCACTGTCTTCTTCATTATCAGTATGCTTTTTGTAAGGACACTTAGATGCAAAATGTCTTATTCTACCACAACCAAATAATTTCAAAGGAAGCTTACCTTTATACCTGCTAGTACCTCTTTTCAGATTTGTAACAAAATTTGCTTCTTCCACATCACCTTCTGACTCCTCGTGACTATTGATTTATGCTTCAACCTTTTTCTTATCTTTCTTTGCTACCTTGAAAGTTGCTTATTTCCTGAAAGAATTCTCACCATAGGTTCTCATCTCATATGTTGTTAGTATTCCATGTAATTCATCCATTTCTAAAGTATCAAGATCTGTTCTTTCTTCTAATGAAAATATTTTTGAATCAAATCTTGCAGGAAGTGATCTAAGTACCTTTTGCACAATATTATTATTATTATTATTAATTGTTTCTCCTAGACCTCTCATGGTATTAACAACTTCATCAATACGAAGAAAGTAGGTAGCTATATCTTCAGATTCTTCCATTTTCAGGATTTCAAATTGACTTATATATGATTGTATCTTAGCACTCTTTACCTTAGTGTCTCCTTCATATACAGTTTTCAATCTATCCCATATTTTTTTTGCTAATGCACAATGCATAACTTTAACAAATTATGACCCTACTAGACCTCCTAATATTGCATACATATCTTTGGAATTACTCTCATAGAGTCTCTTACCTGTAGAAACTATTGGAATGGTTGTTGGGACTTTATATTCATTTAGTACAACCTACCAGATATCTACTCCTTGAGTTTGTAAAAACAACTTCATCCCGATACTCCAAAAAGCATATAATTATGACCATCAAACAAAGGTAATCCATGTTTTGTAAATTCTGACTTCTTATCTATTATGAATGATCAAAAACTTCCAGTGGGTAAAATGATATCTTTAAGTAACCCGCTCTAATACCAATTGTTGTACAGGATAAGTCAACTGAGAGGGGGGGGGGGGGGGNAAAATTTCTTTCATTTTTAAGAAGATTACTTATTAATCAATAAATCATGCCTTTAACATTTAACTTGCGGTAATACATTTAACCAATAAATATACAATCACATAAATGAAACAATGACACAGTGATTTTTCATGAGGAAACCCAAAAGGAAAAAAATATCTTCTTTTTATGAATGAAAGGAAAGCTCCAAATCCTCTTTACATTCTTATTTTATCTAAGATAAAACCCAGATGAGGCTACTACCTCTATTTCTTCAGAACCTACTAAATGAAAGCTAGAAATCCCAGATATAAAAGCACCAACTTGTACAGGAAACTTTTACAGTCTTCCCTTGCTCCTCCCTACCACCCTGGAATCCTTCTCTGTCACTAAGAACCTGCAAACCAACTCTTTATTTTCTCTGGTAAAGGATTCATTATTCAAGTCCTCTCTGTTTATATAATCATATCAAAATCCATTCTTCTCCCCTTGATCTCTTCTATATCTTCATCATTTCTTCTCATTGTCCTTGTATGATTTTTTATATTCAATTACATAAATGAATTTTACCTTAGAGCTACGACTATACCATTAATTCCATACGTACCAACATTCATCTCACACAATTTCACTTATTTCTGCCCTGTACATTCAGAGCATACACTCTAACCCTCAGGCTTCAAAGATTCAATTACAATAACTGAATAACTACCTTACAGTGATTATTATTGGTCAAGGCCTCAAGAAGAACAGTAGCCACATGATCAATTTAAATATTTAACAAGCATCATTCGATGATCATACATTTGGTTTGTCTTAGCATAGAATAACCCTCGAGCACTTCGCCAAGACACTTGTGCTTAAACCATATGCCCATTGGCTATGACCATGGGCTTAACTAAAATGTGTTTCGCATTTCGGCATTTCACATTTCGGCATTTCGGCATTCTTGTGATGAAGTGTCTCGACACTCCAAGTCACGATCCCCTAAATGGATCTTGATCAACGGTCCACAAAAATTCAAAATCTGATCCCTTCTTTTCTTAATCTAATGACTGACGGGATTTCAGGGTTTTTCCTTTCGGGTTTTCAAGACTCACAATAGTCCCTTTCAGCATTTCATCTTTTAGCATTTCGACATTTTGGCATTTTTGCATTTCGGCATTTTGGCATTTCATCGTTTCTGTGATGAAATGTTTCGACACTCCAAGTTGCGATCCCTGAAATTATCCTATGTGTGTCCCTTTCTATATTTCAGCATTCAGGACTTTGTGATGTTGGATTTTTTGCTTACCATGCAAAAATCCCGAAGTAGAAATTCATGGAGTGACGTATCATAGTGATGTTACTTAGGATGACGTGTCATGTGCTGGTCAATTTTCGATCTCCAAAGTTCAAGCTAAAGGTGTTAACTCCTCTTCCAAGGCTCATTTCACATGTGACCTCAAGTTATAACCAAAGGCTCACCTCCTGGCTTCTTCGCAGTTTGGCGTTTTGATATGTCAAGAGGCATGTTGATCTCCAAATTAGGAACCACCATGCATGTGAAAATTGATCCATGGTGGTTGTGCACACTGACCAAAAAACGCCCCCTTTGGAATTTTAAAGTTTGACATTAATGAAAAAAACCAAGTCTTGTGCAAACTGCAAGCCCTGCCAACAAACTCCCCCTTTGGTATTGATGGAAAAATTTAAATCTCTTCTCCCCCTTTTGACATCTATGGAAAAGGAATCAACCATACTCCCCTTGAGAAAAGAAAATCACTTGCAAAGATGTATCATTTCAGTAGCAACTCCCCCTATCAATAATAGTCAATAAACCTGTGCAGTCTAATTTTATAATGAAGCCCGTGCAATCTTTGAGAATGAAATGAAATTATAGAGGGTAAACCCCCAACTGATCCCTGAGACTTTCAAATTTCATTTTAGATAAAGGTTTAGTAAATACATCTCCCATCTGATCCTTTGTTCCAACATATTCCACTTTAATAACTTTAGACATAAGCTGCTCTCTTAGAAAATGAAATTTAATGGGAATGTGTTTTGTTTTGGAATGCATAACAGGATTTTTAGAAATACTAATTGCATTGGTATTATCACAGAAGATAGGTATAGGTTCATTATAATGAATATATATATCTTCCAGCATCTGTTTCATCCATAAAACCTGAGTGAAACGAGTTGCAACTGCAATGTATATTACTTCAGCAGTAGACAGAGACAGTGCTAATTGTTTTTTACTTGACCAACTTACAAGACATCCTCCAAGAAAAAATGTTGCTCCACTAGTACTCTTCCTGTCATCAACACAACCTACCCAATCGGCATCAATGAAAGCATATAAATCAAGCTGATTACCTGTAGGATACCATAAACCATACTTTGTTGTCCCCTTAAGATATCTGAAAATTCTTTTGACTCCAAGTAGATGAGAAGTTTTTGGTGAAGCCTGGAACCTACAACTTGACAAACTGCATGCATAATATCACGTCTTGTAGTTGTAGCATAAAGAAGACTACCAATCATAGATCTATATATTTTCTGATCAACATCTTTAGTATCATCAAACTTACTTAATTTACAACCAGTAACCATGGGAGTGCCAACTGGTTTAGAATCTTCCATCTGAAATTTCTTAAGCATTTCATTGATATACTTGGTTTGAGAAATGGAAATACCTTCATCAGATTGAGTAATTTTCAAGCCTAAGAAAAACTTTGTTTCTCCTAGCATGGACATCTCAAATTCTTTATGCATACTTTCAACAAATTGTTTACTGAGCCTATTATCATCACTACCAAAAATGATATCATCTACATATATCTCAACAATGATCAGGCTATCATTTTCTTCTTTAATATATAGATTACTATCAGTGTTACCTTTCCTGAATCCTTACTGCCTCAACTAATTGTCAAGTCTAGAATACCAAGACCTTGGTGCTTGCTTCAGGCCATACAATTCCTTTTTCAACCTGTAAACATAATGTTCTACTTCTTGTACCTAAAAACCATCTGGTTGTTCCATATATACTTCTTCCTCTAAATCACCATTCAAAAATGCATACTTTACATCCATTTGGTAAACTTTAATGTGTTTAGAACTGGCATAAGCTAGAATCAGTCTAATGGATTCCATTCTTGCAACAGAAGCAAATGTTTCTCCAAAATCTATTCATTCTATTTGTGCATACCCTTTACAAACCAATCTAGCCTTGTTTCTAGTTATTTTACCTGCTTCATCCATCTTATTTCTGAAAACCCATTTAGCCCCTATGACATTCTTATTCAAAGGTCTAGGAACCAATTCCCATGCCTTATTCTTTTCTATTTGACTAAGTTCTTCATTCATTGCTTTCATCCAGTACTCATCTTTAATTGATTCTTCAATATTTTTGGGTTCAATCAGAGAAAGTAAAGATACATGTTCATGAGTTGAGGTGGATTCTTGCCTTCTACTTCTTGTTCCAACACATGCATTTATGTCACCAATTATTTCTTCTTCAGGGTGATTTTTCTGTATTCTCTTGCTTGGAGTCTTTGATGGAGTCATGTTTTTGGATGGAGTTGTGTCCTATGTCAAATTAGGAATTAATTGTTCACTGTCAGTAGCCTTATTTTCTTCTATTTCACTTACCTAATCATTCATTTTATGCTTGTCATCTATCTCATATATTTGATGATTCTTTTGTTTAGATTTAGACTTCAAAAATGAGGACTCATCAAATTTCACATCTATGGTTTCAACTATTTTGTTCAATCTGAAGTTGTAACATTTATAATATTTCCTTGAACAAGAATACCCAACTAAAATATCTTCATATGTTTTAGATTCCAACTTACCCAAATGCTTGTCAACTCTTTTGATATAACATTTACTGCAAAAAATTCTGAAATGTTTAACACTAGATGGTCTGCCTTTCCATAACTGATAGGGTGTCTTAAAATGATTGTTTCTCAACAAGCTTCTATTCAAAATGTGAACAACAGTATGAACAACTTGAGGCCATAGTATACTACTTAGTTTAGATTCATTGAGCATAGTTCTAGCCATCGCCATAACAGTCCTATTTTTTCTTTCAACCACTCCATTTTGTTGAGGTGTTTCAGTAACAGAAAAATGTCTTCTTATCCCATTTTCATCACAGTATCTGTTGAATTATTTAGACACAAATTCCCCTCCATTATATGATCTTAAACATTTAATTTTCATGTCACATTCATTTTTAGTTGACTCCTTGAAGATTTGAAAACAAATAAAAGTTTCAGATTTCTTTTTCAATAAAAACATCCATGTCATTCTAATAAAGTCATCCACAAATAGTAAAAAATATCTTTCTCCTTTTAACCCTGTTGTTCTCATAGGTCCACAGACATCAACATGTACTATTTCCAATGGTTTAGTTGTTGACTGTTCATTGGTTTTGAATTTATCTCTAGTTTGCTTACCATGTTGACATTGCTTGTAGACAAAATTTGAAAGATCCTTTATGACAGGTAAATCTCTTATTGCTTCCTTTTTATTCAACTGAATTAGATTTTCAAATTTAATGTGTCCAAGTCTTTTTTGCCACAACCAACTTTCATCTTCACTCGCAAGATAACATTTTCTTTTTCTTAATCTAGTATGGAAATGTTGCTTGAAGTTCTTATGGTTGTTCCAACTAGTTTATTTGATTTTATATCCCTGATTTGACATCCTTTTGAATCAAAAATCATAAAGATACCTTTATAACAAGTTTGAATTACACTCAATAGATTATGTTCCATTTCCTCAACCAATAAGACATTTTCAGCCATGATTTTCTTGTTGTTTAGACATACAGTTCCTCTTCCAACTATCCTAGATGATTGAGCATTTCCAAAGATGAATGTACCTACTTTTCCTTCATTTAGTTCAACAAAGAGTTGTTTTCTTCCTGTCATATGCTTTGAACATCCACTATCCACAACCCATTTTACATTATGTTCTGCTTGTAGAGCTATAGTGCATTTTTCAGTGTTCAGATTTCACTTTTCTTTTTCCAATATTTGGTTTTCAGATCTATGTAAGTGGGTTCATTAAATTTCTGAAAACTCATAGGACAATTTCTTGAGACATGCCCAAAATTATTACACTTGTAACATTCAGTCTCATATCTTAAGGTGTCAAATTTGTTGTAAGAGTAGTTTATATTATTTTAACTAGTTTTACCATGTCCTCTTCCATATTCAAAATTAGACCTTTCATGACTGTTATGTGCATTTATCTTTCTTGAAAAACTATTACAAAATGCAGCCTTATGTCCATACTTATAACAAAAGAAATAGTGGCCTTCAAACCTATTTTGATTTCTGCCATAACTTCTTCTATGCACTGTTGAACCCTGATTTTCTTCTTCCCTTTCTGATTCCATCTTCTTGCTATTAATTTTCTCATGATTATCCTTTGTACCTACTTTCTCAACACTTGAACTAGAACATCCATTAGTTACTGCAGATTTATAATCAATTCCAGTTTTATCATATGTTGATCTTTGACTACTAATAATTTGATCTAACGCTTGAGAACTATGATTCATGTTATTTTCTTGTACTTTCTTTCTTAATAAGACTACTTCAATTTTTAAACCTTCATTTTCCTTATCCTTTTCTGCAAGAATTTTAGTTAGAGCTTCTTCAGTCACTCTAGCCTCTTCTATTTAAGTTTTGAGTCAACTACCATGATTTCAGTGCTCTCAATCAAACCATTTGATTTCTGTAATTCAAATTCTAGATTCTCAATTTCTCTTTTAAAATGTTTGCATTCCCTTCTCGCTTTTCTTAATTCACTTAAAGCACTTACCAATTCGGCTTCTAGATAAACTTCACCTTCTTCTTCTTCACCAGAATGATCATCCTGTTTTTCCATAGCCATAAAAAGTTGTAGATATGAACTATCATCACTCTCACTAGATTCTGAAATATCATTGTCATCTTTTATACACAGGTATTTCTTTTTGTAAGTTTTTGTTTGAAAAAACTTCTTATGTCTATTCTTGAATTCCTTAGGTTTTCTATCACTATCTTCTTCATTATCAGTATGTTTATTGTAAGGACACTTAGATGAAAAATGTCCTATTCTACCACAACCAAAGCATTTCAGAGGAAGCTTACCTTTATACTTGCCAATACCACTTTTCAGATTTGTAGCAAAATTTGCTTCTTCCACATCACCTTCTGACTCCTCGTGACTGTTGATTTCTGCTTCAACCTTTTTCTTATCTTTCTTTGCTACCTTGAAAGTTTCTTCTTTCCTGAAAGAATTCTCACCATAGGTTGTCATCTCATATGTTGTTAGTATTCCATGTAATTCATCCATTTCTAAAGTATCAAGATCTGTTCTTTCTTCTAATGCAGATATTTTTGAATCAAATCTTGCAGGAAGTGATCTAAGTACCTTTTGCACAATATTATTATTATTAACTGTTTCTCCTAAACCTCTCATGGTATTAACAACTTCATCAATATGAAGAAAGTAGGTAGCTATATCTTCAAATTCTTCCATTTTCAGGCTTTCAAATTGACTTCTATATGATTGTATCTTAGCACTCTTTACCTTAGTGTCTCCTTCATATACAGTTTTCAATTTATCCCATATTTCTTTTGCTGATGCACAATGCATAACTTTAACAAATTCTGACCCTACTAGACCTCCTAATATTGCATACATAGCTTTGGAATTACTCTCATAGAGTCTCTTACCTATAGAAACTATTGGAATGGTTGTTGGGACTTTATATTCATTTAGTACGGCCTGCCAGATATCTACTCCTTGAGTTTGTAAAAACAACTTCATCCCGATACTCCAAAAAGAATAATTATGACCATCAAACAAAGGCAATTCATGTTTTGTAAATTCTGACTTCTTATCCATTCTGAATGATCAAAAACTTCCAGTGGTTAAACTGATATCTTGAATTAACCCGCTCTAATACCAATTGTTGTACAAGATAAGTCAACTGGGGGGGGGGGTGAATCAGTCGTATAAAATTTCTTTTATTTTTAAGAAGATTACTTATTAATCAATAAATCATGCCTTTAACATTTAAATTGCAGTAATACATTTAACCAATAAATATACAATCACATAAGTGAAACAGTGACACAGTGATTTTTCATGAGGAAACCCAAAAGGGAAAAATTATCTTCTTCTTATGAATGAAATGCAAGCTCCAACTCCTCTTTACATTCTTATTTTATCTGAGCTACAACCTAGATGAGGCTAATACCTCTATTTCTTTAGCACCTATTGAATGGAAGCTACAACTCCCAAATGTACAAGCACTAACTTGTACAGGAGACTTTTACAGTCTCCACTTGCTCCTCTCTACCACCCTGGAATCCTTCTCTGTCACTAAGAACCTGCAAACCAACTCTTTATCTTCTCTGGAAAAGGATTAATCATTCAAGTCCTCTCTATTTATATAATCATATCAAAATCCATTCTTCTCCCCTTGATCTTTGCTATGTCTTCATCATTTATTCTCACTGTCTCTGTATGATTTTATTTTGGTTTTATATTCATTTACATAAATGAATTTTACCTTAGAGCTATGACTGTACCATTAATTCCATATGCACCAACATTCATCTCACACAATTTCACTTATTTCTACCCTATACATTTAGAGCTTACACTCGAACCCTTAGGCTTCGAAGATTCATTTACAATAATTGAATAACTACCTTATAGTGATTATTATTGGTCAAGGCCTCAAGAAGAACAATAGCCAAATGATCAGTTTAAATATTTATCTAGCACCGTTCAATGATCATACATTTGTTTTGTCTCAGCATAGAATAACCCTCGAGTGTTTTGGCAAGACACTTGTTCTTAAACCATATTCCCATTGGCTATGACCACGAGCTTAACTAAAATGCATTTCGCATTTCAGCATTTCGACGTTTTGCATTTCGGCATTTCAACATTCCCGTGATGAAGTGTCTCGACACTCCAAGTCACGATCCCCGAAATGGATCTTGATCAATGGTCCACAAAACTTCATAATCTGGTCCCTTCTTTTCTTAATCTAACGGCTGATGGGATTTCTACGTTTTTCCTTTCAGGTTTTCAAGACTCACAATAGTCCCTTTCGCCATTTTATCTTTTAGCGTTTCGTCATTTCGACGTTTTCACATTTCAACATTTCGACATTTCGTCATCTCTGTGATGAAATGTTTTGACACTCCAAGTCGCGATCCTTGAAATTATCCGACGTGTGTCCCTTTCAGTATTTTAGCATTCGGGACTTCGTGATGTTAGATTTTTTGCTTACCATGCAAAAATCCCGAAGTAGAAATTCCTGGAGTGACGTATCATAGTGACATTACTTAGGATGACATGTCATGTGCTGGTCAATCTCCGATCTCTGAAATTCAAGATAAGCATTTTGACTCCTCTTCCAAGGCTCATTTCACACATGACCTCAAGTTATAACCAAAGGCTCACCTCCTAGGTTCTTCGTAGTTTCTCGTTTCGGTATGTCAAGAGGCATGTTGATCTCCAAATTAGGAACCACTATGCCTATGCAAACTGATCCACGATGCATGTGAAAAATGACCAACAAAATCCCCCTTTGGCATTTTAAATTTTGACATTAATGAAAAAAACCAAGTCCTGTGCAAACTTCCCTACTGTGCAAACTGCCCTGTGCAAACTGCAAGCCCTGCCAACAAACTACCCCTTTGGCATTGATGGAAAACTTTAAATCTCTTCTCCCGCTTTTGACATCTATGGAAAAGGAATCAACCATACTCCCCCTGAGCAAAGAAAATCACTTGAAAAGATGTATCATTTCAGCAGCAACTCCCCCTATCAATAATAGTCAATAAATCTATGCAGTCTAATTTTATAATGAAGCTCGTGCAATCTTTGAGAATGAAATGAAATTACAGACGGTAAACTCCCAACTGATCCCTGAGACTTTCAAATTGCATTTTAGATAAACATTTAGTAAATACATGTGCTATTTGATTCTTTGTGCCAACATATTCCACTTTAATAACTTTAGACATAACCCGCTCTCTTAAAAAATGAAATTTAATGGGAATGTGCTTTGTTTTCGAATGCATAACAAGAATTTTAGAAATACTAATTGCACTGGTATTATCATAGAAGATAAGTATAGGTTCATTATGATGAATATGTATATCTTCTAGCATATGTTTCATCCATAAAACCTAAGTGCAACAAGTTGCAGCTGCAATTTATTCTGCTTCAGCAGTAGACAGAGACACTGCTGATTGTTTTTTACTTGACCAACTTACAAGGAATCCTCCAAGAAAAAATGTTGCTCCACTAGTACTCTTCCTGTCATCAACACAACCTGCCCAATCAGCATCAGTGGAAGCATATAAATCAAGGTGATTACCTGTAGGATACCATAAACCATACTCTGTTGTCCCCTTAAGATATCTGAAAATTCTTTTGACTGCAAGTAGATGAGAAGTTTTTGGTGAAGCCTAAAACCTGCCAACTTGACAAACTACATGCATAATATCAGGTCTTGTAGCTGTAGCATAAAGAAGACTACCAATCATAGATCTGTATATTGTTTGATCAACATCTTTAGTATCATCAAACTTACTTAATTTACAACCAGTAACCATGGGAGTTCCAACTAGTTTAGAATCTTCCATCTGAAATTTCTTAAGCATTTCATTGATATACTTGGTTTGAGAAATGGAAATACCTTTATCAGATTGAGTAAGTTTCAAGCCTAAGAAAAACTTTGTTTCTCCTAGCATGGACATCTCAAATTCTTTCTACATACTTTCAGCAAATTGTTTAATGGGCCTATTATCATCACTACCAAAAATGATATCATCTACATATATCTCAACAATGATTAGGCTATCATTTTATTCTTTAATATATAAATTAATATCAGTGTTACCTTTCTTGAATCCTTGCTGCCTCAAGTAATTGTCAAGTCTAGAATACCAAGACCTTGGTGCTTGCTTCAGGCCATACAATTCCTTTTTCAACCTCTAAACATAATGTTCTGCTTCTTGTACCTGAAAATCATCTGATTGTTCCATATATACTTCTTCCTTTAAATTACCATTCAAAAATGCAGACTTTACATCCATTTGGTAAAATTTAATGTGTTTAGAACTGGCATAAGCTAGAATCAGTCTAATGGATTCCATTATTGCAGTAGGAGCAAAAGTTTCTCCAAAATCTATTCATTCTACTTGTGCATATCCTTTACAAATCAAATCTAGCCTTGTTTCTAGTTATTTTACCTGCTTCATCCATCTTAGTTATGAAAACCCATTTATCCCCTATGGCATTCTTATTCAAAGGTCTAGGAACCAATTCCCATGACTTATTCTTTTCTATTTGACTAAGTTCTTCATTCATTGCTTTCATCCAGTACTCATCTTTAATTGCTTCTTCAATATTTTTGGGTTCAATCAAAGAAAGTAAAGATACATGTTCATGAGTTGAGGTGGATTCTTCCCTTCTGCTTATTGTTCCAACACCTACATTTATGTCACCAATTATTTCTTCTTCAGGGTGATTTTTATGTATTCTCTTGCTTGGAGTCTTTGATGGAGTCATGCTTTTGGATGGAGTTGTGCCCTGTGTCAAAGTAGGAATTAATTGTTCACTGTCAATAGCTTTAGTTTCTTCTATTTCACTTACCTTATTATTCATTTTATGCTTGTCATCGATCTCATATATTTGATGATTCTTTTGTTTAGATTTAGACTTCAAAAATGAGGACTCAACAAGTTTCACATCTATGGTTTCAACTATTTTTTTCAATCTGAAGTTGTAACATTTATAAGATTTCCTTGAACAGGAATACCCAACTAAAATACCTTCATCTATTTTAGATTCCAACTTACCCAAATGCTTGTCAACTCTTTTGATATAACATTTACTGCCAAAAATTCTAAAATGTTTAACACTAGCTGGTCTGCCTTTCCATAACTGATAGGGTGTCTTAAAATGATTGTTTCTCAACAAGCTTCTATTCAAAATGTGAACAATAGTATGAAAAACTTGAGGCCATATTATATTACTTAGTTTATATTCATTGAGCATAGTTCTAGCCATCTCCATAACAGTCCTATTTTTTCTTTCAACCACTCCATTTTGTTGAGGTGTTTCAGTAACAGAAAAATGTCTTCTTATCCCATTTTCATCACAGTATCTGTTGAATTCTTTAGACACAAATTGCCCTCCATTATCTGATCTTAAACATTTAATTTTCACGTCACATTCATTTTCAGTTGATTCCTTGAAGATTCAAAAACAACTAAAAGTTTTAGAGTTCTTTTTCAATAAAAACATCCATGTCATTCTAGTAAAGTCATCCATAAATAGTAGAAAATATCTTTCTCCTTTTAACCCTGTTGTTCTCATAGGTCCACAGACATTAGCATGTACTATTTGCAATGGTTTAGTTGTTGAATGTTCTTTAGTTTTGAATTTAACTCTAGTTTTCTTACCATGTCGACATTGCTTGCAGACAGAAATTGAAAGATCCTTTATGAAAGGTAAATTTCTTATTGCTTCCTTTTTATTCAACTGAATCATATTTTCAAAGTTAATGTGTCCAAGTATTTTGTGCCGCAACCAACTTTCATCTTCATTCGCAAGATAACATTTTTCTTTTTCTTAATCTAGTATGTAAATGTTTCTTGAAGTTCTTGTGGTTATTCCAACTAGTTTATTTGATTTTATATCCCTGATTTGACATCCTTTTGAATAAAAAATCATAAAGAGACCTTTATCACAAGTTTGACTTACACTCAATAAGTTATGTTCCATTTCCTCAACCAATAAGACATTTTCAGCCATGATTTTCTTGTTGTTTAGATATACAGTTCCTCTTCCAACTATCCTAGATGATTGAGCGTTTCCAAAGGTGAATGTACCTTCTTTTCCTTCATCTAGTTCAAAAAAGAGTTGTTTTCTTCTTGTCATATGCTTTGAACATCCACTATCCACAACCCATTTTACTTTATGTTCTCCTTGTAGAGCTATAGTGCATTTTTCAGTGTTCAGATTTTCACTTTTCTTTTTCCAATATTTGGTTTTCAGATCTGTGTAAGTGGGTTCATTAAATTTCTGAAAACTCATAAGACAATTTCTTGACACATGCCCAAATTTATTACACTTGTAACAATCAGTCTCATATTTTAATGTGTCAAATCTGTTGTAAGAGTAGTTTATATTATTTTGACTAGTTTTACCATGTCCTCTTCCATATTCAAAATTAAACCTTTCATGACTGTTATGTGCATTTATCTTTTTTGAAAAACTATTACAAAATGAAGCCTTATGTCCATACTTATAAAAAAAGAAACAGTGGCCTTCAAACCTGTTTTGTTGTCTTCCATAACTTCTTCTATGCACCGTTGAACCCTGATTTTCTTCTTGCCTTTCTGATTCCATCTTCTTGCTAGTAATTTTCTCATGATTATCCTTTGTACCTGCTTTCTCAACACTTGAAATAGAACATCCATTAGTTAGTGCAGATTTATAACCAATTCCAGTCTTATCATATGTTGATCTTTGACTACTAATAATTTGATCTAATGCTTGAGAACTATGATTCATGTTATTTTCTTATACTTTCTTTCTTAATGAGACTACTTCAATTTTTAAACCTTCATTTTCTTTATCCTTTTCTGCAAGCATTTTAGTTAGAGCTTCTTCAGTCACTCTAGCCTCTTCTATTTTAAGTTTTAAGTCAACTACCATGATTTCAGTGCTCTCAATAAAACCATTTGATTCCTGTAATTCAAATTCTAGATTCTCAAATTCTCTTTTAAAATGTTTGCATTCCCTTATCACTTTTCTTAATTCACTTAAAGCACTTACCAATTCGGCTTCTAGATAAACTTCACCTTCTTCTTCTTCACCAGACTGATCATCCTATTTTTCCATAGCCATAAAAAGTTGTATATATGAACTGTCATCACTCTCACCAGATTCTGAAAGATCATTGTCATCTTTTATACACAGGTTTTTCTTTTTGTAAGTTTTTGTTTGAAAAAACTTCTTATGTCTATTCTTGAATTCCTTAGGTTTTCTATCACTGTCTTCTTCATTATTAGTATGCTTATTGTAAGGACACTTAGATGCAAAATTTCCTATTCTACCACAACCAAATCATTTCAGAGGAAGATTACCTTTATACTTGCCAGTACCTCTTTTCAGATTTTTAACAAAATTTGCTTCTTCCACGTCACCTTTTGACTCCTCATGACTGTTGATTTCTGCTTCAACCTTTTTCTTATCTTTCTTTGCTACCTTGAAAGTTGCTTCTTTCCTGAAAGAATTCTCACCAGAGGTTCTCATCTCATATGCTGTTAGTATTACATGTAATTCATCCATTTCTAAAGTATCAAGATCTGTTCTTTCTTCTAATGCAGATATTTTTGAATCAAATCTTGCAGGAAGTGATCTAAGTACCTTTTGCACAATATTATTATTATTAATTGTTTCTCCTAGACCTCTCATGGTATTAACAACTTCATGAATACAAAGAAAGTAGGTAGCTATATCTTCAGATTCTTCCATTTTTCAGGCTTTCAAATTGACTTCTATATGATTCTAGCTTAGCACTCTTTACCTTATTCTCTCCTTCATATACAGTTTTCAATTCATCCCATATGTATTTTATTGATGCATAATGCATAACTTTAACAAATTATGACCCTACTAGACCTCCTAGTGTTGCATACATAGCTTTGGAATTACTCTCATAGAGTCTCTTACTTGTAGCATCTATTGGAATGGTTGTTGGGACTTTATATTCATTTAGTACAGCCTGCCAGATATCTACTCCTTGAGTTTGGAGAAACAACTTCATCTTGATACTCCAAAAAGCATAATTATGACCATCAAACAAAGGCAATCCATGTTTTGTAAATTCCGACTTCTTATCCATTATGAATGATCAAAAAATTCCAGTGGTTAAACTAATATCTTAAAGTAACCCGCTCTTATACCAATTGTTGTATAGGATAAGTCAACTGAGAGGGGGGGGGGTGTATCAGTTGTATAAAATTTATTTCATTTTTAAGAATATTACTTATTAATCAATAAATCATTCCTTTAACATTTAAGTTGCAGTAATACATTAAACCAATAAATATACAATCACATAAATGAAACTGTGACACAGTGATTTTTCATGAGGAAACCCAAAAGGGAAAAAACCTCTTCTTCTTATGAATGAAAGGCAAGCTCCAACTCCTCTTTACATTCTTATTTTATCCAAGCTACAACCCATATGAGGATGCTACCTTTGTTTCTTCAGCACCTACTAAATGGAAGGTACAACTCTCAGATGTACAAGCACCAACTTGTACAGGAGACTTTTACAATCTCTCCTTGCTCCTCCCTACCACCCTAGAATCCTTCTTTGTCACTAAGAACCCGCAAACCAACTCTTTATCTTCTCTGGCAAAGGATTAATCATTCAAGTCCTCTCTGTTTATATAATGATAACAAAATCCATTCTTCTCCCCTTGATCTCTACTATATCTTCATCATTTCTTCTCATTGCCCCTGTATGATTTTATTTCTATTTTATATTCATTTACATAAATGAATTTTACCTTAGAGATACGATTGTACCATTAATTCCATACGCACCAACATTCATCTCACACAATTTCACTTATTTCTACCATGTACATTTAGAGCATACTCTCGAACCCTCAGGATTCGAAGATTTAGTTACAATAAATGAATAACTACCTTACAGTGATTATTATTGGTCAAGGCCTCAAGAAGAATAGTAGCCACACGATCAATTTAACTATTTAACCAGCACCATTCGATGATCATACATTTGTTTTGTCTCATCATAGAATAACCCTCGAGCACTTCGGCAAGACACTTGTGCTTAAACCATATGCCAATTGGCTATGACCACGGGCTTAACTAAAATGCATTTCACATTTTGGCATTTCAACATTTTGGCATTTCAACATTCCTATGATGAAGTGTCTCGACACTCCAAGTCACGATCCCTGAAATGGATCTTGATCAACAGTCCACAAAACTTCATAATCTGATCCCTTCTTTTCTTAATCTAATGGTTGACGAGATTTCAGTGTTTTTCCTTTTGGGTTTTTGAGACTCACAATAGTCTCTTTCAACATTTCAACTTTTAGCATTTCGGTATTTCAGCTTTTTTTCATTTCAGCATTTGAGCATTTCGGTGTTTCTGTGATGAAATGTTTTGACACTCCAAGTCACGATCCCTGAAATTATTCGATGTGTGTCCTTTTCGGTATTTTGGCATTCAGGACTTCGTGATGTTGGAATTTTTGCTTACCATGCAAAAATCCTGAAGTAGAAATTCCCGAAGTGATGTATCATAGTGACGTTACTTAGGATGACGTGTCATGTGTTGGTCAATCTCTTGTCTCCGAAATTCAAGCTAAGGGTGTTGACTCCTCTTCCAAGGCTCATTTCACATGTGACCTCAAGTTATAACCAAAAGCTCACCTCATGGGTTCTTCGCAGTTTCGTGTTTTGGTATGTCAAGAGGCATGTTGATCTCCAAATTAGGAACCATTGTGCCTGTGCAAACTGATCCATGGTGCCTGTGCAAACTGACCAACAAAATCCCCCTTTGGCATTTTAAAGTTTGACATTAATGAAAAAAACCAGGTCCTGTGCAAATTGCCCTACTGTGCAAACTGTGCAAACTGCCCTATGCAAACTGCAAGCCCTACCAACAAGTCCGCCATGCCACGCACCGAGAATACCTTTTGCTAACTAAGAACTTGAGCCCACATCCTGATATTATTTTACACGATGATCATCACCTTGTTCCTGTACCCTCCACTACAGTTTCTGAATCCAATTTACTCCCGGTCTAATCTACCCCAAGCTTGTATGTCAGACGAGCTCAACGCAGTAGAGAAAGAAGTCGAAGAAATTATGATTGACTTAATTACTAAGAGAGTCATGTTAGAAAGAAGGATGCATACAGGTGTGCAAGCATCATCAACATGAGGATTCCAAGCTTCTCCCTCAACTGCTCACGGAGAAGGACCTTCTAGAACCACGACAGAGACAAGAATAAAGCACAAAGACGACATTTCGAATGCCAAGATTACTCCACACATTCTGGCAACTTACATACCACCTCTAAGCCGTGATATTAACCACAACAGTGTACCCAGAGAATTCGAGTATACTTTGATCACCGCGTACCTTCCGAAAGGGGTGCGTGCAGTTCGAGCCGATCAAGACAAGCTCGCAGCATTGAAGTTTAGTGACTTCAACCTCGACGATAGGAAATTCTACAGTATGCTTTCCCCGCACAAGTATCTAACGAAGAAAAAGGGAAAGAACTCGAAGATCATCCCATAGTCTTGGACCCAGAACCTCAAGCAGTTTACATTGTTGAATGTTATGAAGATCCCTCACTTTGGCAGACAGCAGGAGGTGATTGTGTGAGTAAAGTTTCTTCTATCTTTCTATCACGAAGGATACCTATGGCTAATCCGACGCATCACTGTGGATCCGAACTTGATCAATCGGATCACAGGGCTTAGCATGCAAGGCCCTGACCTACATGATTTTTACCCTGGAAATACCTCTGACTGAGCATTAGCACAGCGAATTAAGGAAACCTATGGCGATGTCGAGAAGGGCATGCGAGGCTATCCAGAGTGGTGCAGTTCACCTTTCCTATCAGCTGATCGTAGGAAAGTTAGTTCATAAAAATAGGTCAACTCAAGTGACCAGATTCATGGTTGACCTCGCAGGGAAGTGCATAGAGGGATTACAGATGAACTAGGTGTAGTACCTTGTCAATCAACTAGATATTGATTGTAGAGAAGTTCAATACCAAGGGTATGACTTCCAATTTAGTTGGCTTCTCATACTGATCGCTTTCATTGCTTGGGAGCTACCAGAAGGTGCCACTAGCCCAGATATAGAACCCTTCGAACCACTGGTCGCAAAGTTTTGTACGTTGTGGTATTCCAGCGACATGAGAAAATAGTGGCAGTGCAATGTCGTCTTCCATGCCTACTACAACCAATTGAAGATTTCAATCCAGTCTACACTGTGCATCACCCCAAACACACTTTACAGGCTTAGACCCTTGATGAAGTTCAGCGTGGACTGCCACTTCACCTACATTACAACGCGCACTGATGAGCATAAACAACAGCTCTAGTCATATTACAAATTGACATAAGATGACTTGGAGGATATTAACAAGGAATGGTCTGCAGACCTCCTTGTTCCAGTGGACCCTACAAAGATGTCTGATGTGGATAGCCCTGAAACTATGCTGGACACACCTAGACCACGTAAAATGAAGAAAAATGATGAAGTGCATGATGTCCATAACACATTGGTGGAGACATCTTCGACCTCACCTAAGCAGGGATATGATGGTGGAGAACTAGGTGGCATGGAATTCAAGCAAAACAAAGGCAAAGTTACTCCGCCTAGAGACGATTAAGATCCAACTAAGAAAAGGAAGGTTTTCCCACCAAAGCCTTCATCCCGAAAAAAAGACAGAGCCACCAGGGCTACATTTAAGACTACCCTCACCTCAAATGAATTTGACTTCTTAGTCACTTCATTGAATGATTCTTCATTGGAGATCATGAAAAATCAATAAGCGAAGCAGGAAGAGGTATTTATCTGAATCAAGGGTGGACTTCGAGAAGTGTAGCAAGCATTGAAATCTAGCCACACAATTTCTATTGCACCCTTGACAAGTGGAACAGAAGAATAAGGAGATGAGCCAGCCCAATTGCACCAGATCGCTAATAAAGTTGAATCTCTCCAATATTAGGAAGAGAAACTGCAATCTACCCAAGCTTTGGCACAGGCACAAAAATATATGCTAGAACAACGCAGTAATGTAGAACAAGAAAAACTAGCTCTTCAAGCAAAGTGGGAGGAAGAGAAAGCAACGCTACAACAAGACAGGGAACAGTTGCTCATAGAGAAAATCAAAGTATAGGAATGGGTTCATAGAGCACTTCACTCCGTGACAATCATCGAAGTCTAGATAGAAGAATGAGTTCCACAATAGGTAGCACAACTGGAAGGAGTGCTCCAACAACTTCAGCAACACATCGCAAACCTGGAACTTTGCATTGTGCCTGAGACACCTCAAGAAATAAGAGATCTAAGAGAGGCCACTGCTCGAAGTGAAGTTGACCAACTAAAAGCCTTTGCCTTGGAATACAAGTAGATGAGCTCTAGAAGTGCCTAGATGTATGAAAATCTCACAGAAAATCCATAATTATAGGTGTTAGAGTCATAGATCCAACACGCGCAGTAGCAGGTAGACACGTTACAAGCACAACTAAAGGCCTTGTCACCAGTTGAGAGAATGAAGAGGTTTCCAGAGAAACTCACAACCCAGTAGCAAGTACACACACTCCAGAGTAAATTAAAGGAAGTCTCTCAATGAATTCAACCAGTGAAAGAAAAGGCATGCCAATTATTCAATGAACTTGAAGGCCAAGGAGTAAAACTTGAACATGTTGTGAGAACAACAGAACAACGCCTCAAAGGACCATTCAATGATGCACTTATTCAAAAGTTCACTAAGAAAGAAGCAATATCACTGTAATAGATCAAAGAAGCTCGAGCCAAGCTCGAGGCATTCAAAACGGAATTGCTCAAACCAGAGTGACTTGGGATGAGTCACAGGTGAGTGTTGGGGGCATGTTGGCCCTTGACCAAGTTTTGAGGAACACTTGGTCATATTTGACCATTTTTGGGACTTCGACAGCCTGTCAAAGATGGAGTGCCAGACGAAGCAGAGATCATGGGATCTCGGCCCACTTTCGGGCCACTTTTTTGGTTTTGGGACAATGTAATGGGAAATGGATGTTGGCCTATGGGTTTACCCACGCTTAGGCCCACTTTTGTATGTATAAATAGATGTCTAGGAGAAGTAAGTAGAGGATGGTATCCTATCTATGTGATGTAAGATAAGTGATAGTAGTGCTTTGTGCATGATTGTAGAAGGGTTACAGAGCTAAGTGCAAGTTATTATAAATATTATAGAAGGCTTTGTGCTACAACGCAAGGAAGAAGGATCTAGCGAGATGCACAGATATTTTGTCCTATGTGCAGAAGGGTTTTTAGTGACTGTGTGTTGTAACCGATTGAAGATATTAATAAAGAAGAACAGTTGGTGGATGTAGCCCTAGGGTGGGGGTGAACCACGTACATGTTGTGTTTCTCTGCTTTGTGTGATGTATCGATGTGTTTCTATGTGATGAATGTTAGATAGATCCGATGTTGCTTTGTGCCTAATCATGTGAATGTGCTTAGTGCTTGAATCTGCTAGATATAATGTGTTCCTTTTATGTTAAGTGTTATTAGAGGATGGATCTGGTTGCATACTACGATACTCTATAATTAGGGTACGTATGCATTGTTACTAAGAACTGAATATTGATGAAGATTAACTGCTAAGTGCTCTATTAAGTGTTAGAATCATAGATCTGTGTCTTATCTAAGATTGCAGACATATGAGTTCTACAACCACCCTTGCCTCTACCTCGGATGAGACTTCATTCACTTCGCAGGTGTTGCTGAAAGGGTCGATAGTTAGGGTTTTGTTGGTGCATTGTTGTAGCATTGAACCCTAGGTCTGCCCTTGTGCCAACAAAGGTCATACTCCAAGATGAAAGTGATCCAGGTGGATATTGGTGGCCACCCACCTATTCCAATTGGCTCCTCTTGACATTTTTTAGTTCAACACGTTCTTTTGTACTTATTTTTAATTGTGGGTTCTACACTTCTGTGGTTGTTTGAATCCCTACACATCTTCCAAGAGGAGACTGGTGGCCTCCCACCTAATACAACTAGCTTATTTTAGATGTTTTGGGGCCCTGAATAGTGTTTTTTTGTCTTTCCATAGTAAATATGTAGACTGAGTCAAAGTTTGATAGTGGAATGTGTATTTCCAGAAAATACCTTTCCAAAGGGCTATCACACACCTAAAACGAAGGTCGTATGAAAAAGTTACAACCCCGGAAAGTAGAGGTACCAACTTACCCATCGGGGCCCCATGACTTTTGGTGTTTCACATTCTAGGGTTAGGTTTTTGGATTTCTATGGTTTTGGAATTCATGAGTAATATTAAAAAGGCCTCTAGAGCCTCATTGTAATCATTCTTCTCAGACGGATGCGCATAGCAGCCACATCTCTTCTCAGAGATAACTACCAACAATCGAGCAAGTTGTTTTAGTTCTGCAGTTTTACAGTTTCAACCTATTTTGTTTATTCAATATAAGATATTGTTCACTGGACATTTATGTCGTTCTCCATATCTCTTTGTCTATTATATTCAGTCTATTAATCAGTTTGTTTCTCTCATAAATACACATTAGTGGTATTAGAGCGGTTTGCTCTTCATTTATTTTTCTTCGTGCATGTCCCTGACAAGATCTGGGTA
Organism: Picea engelmannii; assembly: GCA_009831015.1. NCBI lineage: Eukaryota > Viridiplantae > Streptophyta > Pinopsida > Pinales > Pinaceae > Picea > Picea engelmannii. The sequence goes on from ML791862.1 coordinate 363,167, forward strand.
AAGAAGTTGGGACTCAAACCAATAGAGCCTTTGCAATATCGATCACACCGATGGATAAGGATAAGGATATCCTTTTAAAATTTTAATTGATGGAGAAGGATATCCTTTTAAAATGTTTCTTGAGGAAGCCCTTTCTCAACAAAGGAATGAAATGATGGAAAACTTTGCAGAGATCCTTTAGTGACAACTGTTGCATTCCATTTTTTGAAGGAATGATAGATGCGGGTGTTGTAGATAAATGGTTGAATCTGCTCGAAGGGTATTTTTTTTTCCACAATTATTATGATAGGAAAAATATTACTTTTTCACTACTCAAGGTTGTTCCCCATGTTAAGGACTGGTGGGATACTTACTCTGAGAAAAGGGCCATAGAGGAATCTACAATATTTGCAGCCTCCCCTACATGGGATTCCTTCCGGGATTCCATTAAATAAAAATACTACCCTATTGGAAGCTACGAGGACCAGTACACCAGATGGACCACCTTGCATCGGGAAAGGGACCAAACAGTACCAGATTTCACCAATATTTTGCATACCCTGCACACCAAATTGGGTATCAAAGACTCTAAGTGACATATGGTGCTCAAATACCACGGTTGTTTGAATAGACACATTCAAACATAAATGAAGTTTCTGGACATTGCCTCATTGGGTATGACTTATAGATATGTTGTCAAGATCAAGCAAAAATTTAAGCAGAAGAGGCGAGAGTTTGGATCTGCAAAATCCTCACAGCTGAAGCAAGTCAAAGGTAGCCCTAACCCACACAACAAGGGACAAAGAAAATATGTCCACTCTTAGGACAACTAATCCAAGCTGCAACACAAGAATGGTAATGAGAAGATGAATAAGGACAGAGGCAAATAGTGTGAATACCATAAAAACCCTTGGCACAACACCAAATAATGTCACTCCAAGTAGTCACTCGTGGTTGAACTAAAGGCTTATGATTCAGAGGCCAATTCTGACTCCAAATAAAATCCAGAAGGAGGGAGGTGAATTATCGATGTTGAACCTAGTGCCACTTTCTTTACCACCAAAGTCTAGCTAAGCGAACCAGAAGAACCAAAGGAAGGGGAATTCATTTTTCACTCATAGATGTGGGTAAAGGGGGATCCACTTCATTTCATTTTCAATAGCGGTAGTCATAAGAACCTGATCTCAACAGAGTTTGTCAAGTGACTAGATCTACCAATGACATCGCATCTGCATCCCTACACCATCAACTGGCTTCACCAAGGAAGAGATCTCCTTGTCACCCAACAATGTCATCTACCCTACGACATCAAGTCTTTCAAAGATGAGGTATTGTGTGATATTTCTCCCCTTGAAGTTTTGTGATGTTCTTTTACAAGAACCATATTTTTGTAAGCATCATGATGTGTATGATTCTAGACCCCGCAATGTTATTATTACTTTAGGTAGACAATTGTATAGGATAACAGAGGTAGTGTCACCTACCGCTATTTCTTTAATCTCTACTAAGAAATGCAGTAAGGTCATTTCACAGACTGAGAAATTCATATTTTTTGTGATCCATGCTCACAATAAGAAAAAGGTCACCCCCACATCCGTGGACTCTACACAGATCCTCTCTTTGTAACATAAGAAAGTGGATAAGATCATGAAAGAGTACATAGACATCTTCTCCTCACCCACCAGGGAACTGATGCAATGCCAATTCAAGCATCCAATTGATATAACCCTTGGTGTACCTTTACCTAATAGACCAATCTATTGTCACTCATTGATGGAAAATGATGAAATCAAGTGTCATATCCAAGAGATTCTTCAAACTGGGCACATTAGGCCCAACTCCTCCCCTTGCAGAATCCTGATTGTACTAGCGCAGAAGAAGGATGAGACCTGGTGACTCTACATTGATTATAGAGCATTAAACAAAATCACAGTCAGGAACCGATACCCAATTCCTAGAATTGATGACCTTCTTGACCAACTCAAGGGGGAAAATTTATTCATCAAGATTGACCTAAATTTTGGCTACCACCAGGCTCCCATCGAGCCAACTGATGTATAGAAGATGAATTTTGAATCTAAAGAAGGTCTCTTGGAATGGTTGGTCATGCCCTTTGGCTTAACAAATGCGCCAACCACTTTCATGAGGTTGATGGATGATGTATTGAGACCCTTAACCAACTCTTTTTTGGTGGTATATTTGGATGAATTCCTCATCTTCAACAGAACTTAAGAGGATCACATGCAGAATATTCAGTAGGTTTTGAGAACTCTACGACAACACAATCTATATGCCAACTTGGAAAAATGATCCTTTGGAATGAACAGGGTCCAATACTTGGGCTACATTATTGATGAGCATGGGGTACATGTTGTTCCAGCTAAGATGAAATTCATCCATGACTAGCCAGCCTAGACCACACTAACCAATATTCGAAGCTTCTTGGGACTGGACAACTTCTATTGAAGGTTCATGTTGGGATTATCCCATATTGTATCAGCCCTTAGCCAAGTGACCAAGGGAAGTGGCAAAGAAAATTTCCTGTGGGGGAAGGAAAAACAAAGATCATTTGATGATCTGAATAATAGCTTGTGTTCAACTCTAGTACTCTCCTTTCCCAATCCACAACAACCATTCAAGATTGAGACTGATGCATATGACTATGTTGTAGGTGCAGTTCTCACTCAACATAGTCATCTAATGGAATACCATAGTGAAACACTATCAGATACTGCCCGAAAATACCCCACCTATGACAAGGAAAGGTATTCAACTGTACAAGCATGTCGTCAATGGAAACATTAAATTCTTAGAAAGGAGATGATTATCCACATCGATCAAAATCATTTTCAGTTCATATAGACACAAGGGAAGTTGCAAAATGAACACCATCAGAAGTGGCCCACCTACCTGCAACAATTCCCATCAAGTATAAGAAAATGAGCATAAATCATGTTGTTGACTGCCTCGGTCGACCTCCCATGGATGCACTCACCAATGTGCTCCATTCATGTGGACATGAGGCATCTGAGTGGCCCCAACTTTATCAACAAGATCCAAACTTCACCACCACCTATCAGATCTTGGGTACATGCATGAATGTCACTGATTTTCACATTCAGGACAAACTGTTATGCTATTTGGGACATCTCTGTGTTCCTACAAGTGAGAGTGAAAAGATGATTTGGTAATCCCACTATAGTTGGATGGAAGGAAATTTTGGCATGGATAAAACTGTGGTCGTTCTATAGAAACAATTTTATTGGCCAAACAATTATACGAGATGTCAGCAAGTATATCATATCTTTCATTTCTTGTGCCATTTCCAAGATAACCATCAAGAAGCAAGGCTTATACACCCCTCTTCAAACTCCTGAAACACCTTGGGAATCCATCTCGATGGATTACATGTCTGGCCTTCCATCCACCAAGCAAGGAAATGATTTTGTATTTGTGGTAGTTGATCGATTTTTGAGGATGGCCATCCTCATAGCCTGCAAGAAGAACATCACAGTGGCAAATACTACCAATATATTCTTTGAACGAGTGTGGGTCCATTTTGGGATACCACAGATCATCATCTCTGACCAGGAAAACAAATTCCTCAACACATTTTGGTCGATTCACTAAATCCACTGCTTTCCACCCCCAAACTAATGACCAAACAGAGGTCATTAATCAAATGATTGTGCACATCCTGTGCATGTACAAATATAAGCATCCAAGTACATTGGATGAGAGTCTCCCCTATGTTCAACACAGTTACAAAAGTGCTCTCCATAGCTCCACCGGCCATAGCCCATTTCAGGTGGAGCTGGGATTCCAACCCTTGGGTCCCATTAATGTTGCACTACCTCTTGCAAACACACAAAAAAAATCTTCCCATGTTCATTTTGAGACTGAAAAATCCACCAAATTCATTGAGCAGATTTTGCACATCTTCCAACAGGTCCATGAGATTTTGTAGAAAGCCAATGCTAAGTACAATCAATGCCATGATCAACATAGGGTACCACACCAGTTTTAGGTGGGAGACAAGGTATAGTTACATTTGCAGAAAGAGCATCTTACAGGGCCCCATCGAAAGCTCTGCCCACTTTGTTATGGACCTTACACTATCACCAAGGATGTGGGTAGTAATATCACCAAGGATGTGGGTAGTAATGATTTTGAGCTCAACACTCCACCCTTCCTTGGATTGCACCCAGTGTTCAATTTGGACCTCCTTCGGCCATATTTTCCACCATTATTAGACACCTTAGATATCGTAGAACAACTGAAACCAATAGAGCTCAACCCTGACTGCATGGAACATGCATCCATTGATCACATAGTGGACACACATGTCAAGGGAACTCGCCAGCAGAGGATCCAACTTTATCATATTTTCAAGGTAGGACAACACCTACACCAAGGCAAGTGGCTCACCTGGGGCCAAATTCAACAAAAATTTCCTCACTTGATGGGGGATTTCAACGTAATGGAGACCATTTCTTCCTAAGTGGGGAGGATTGATCTAGGTGGATATCGGTGGCCACCCACCTATTCCAACTGGATCCTCTTGAAATTTTTTAGTTCAATACATTCTTTTGGGGATGTACTTCTTTGTAATTGTGGGTTCTACACTTTTGGGGTTGTCTGAATCCCTACACATCTTCCAGGAGGAGACTAGTGGCCTCCCACCTAATCAAATTGGCTTATTTTGGATGTTTTCATGTCAACACATCTTTCTATACTTCCATGGCCATTTTGGGGCCCTAAACAGTGTTTTTTTGGATTTCCACAATAAAACTATAGATGGAGTCAGATTTTGACGGTGTAATGTGTATTTCTTGAAAAGACCTTTCCAACTAGATATCACACGCCTAAAATGGAGGTCGTATGCAAAAGTTACGACCCTGGGAAGTTGGGGTACCAACTTACCCATCGGGGCCCCATGACTTTTGGTGTTTCACCTACTAGGGTTAGGGTTTTGGATGTATAGGGTTTTGTAATTCATGAGTAATATTAAAAAGGCCTCTGGAGCCTCATTGTAATCATTCTACTTAGAAGGATGCACGTAGTAGCCACATCTCTTCTCAGAGATAGCTAACACCATTCGAGCAAGTCATTTCAGTTTTGCAGTTTTATGGTTTAAACGTATTTCATTTATTCAATAGAATATATTGTTCACTGGATATCTTTATTGTTCTCCATATCTCTGTTTTTAATATATTCAATCTGTTAATCAGTTCATTCTACTCCTAAATCCAGGTTACAAATTTACTCTCGCTTTCCAAGATAGGAAGTTGGATGCTCCATCCAATCTGTCTTCAACTCTCAATGGTGTTATTTCAATCCCTAAGACCTAATAACCTGCCCTAGAAACAACTTTCTATTGAATATTTCCCATGTGCTGACCTATACAGACTTGTATGCGATTGTTACTACTGCAACACAAATACGTACATGATTGTCGCCATTGTAACCTACATATATACATGATTGTCACCAGTGTAACCTGCATATGTACACGATTGTCACCACTGTAACCCACATATATGCAACTGTACTCAAATCCTCCCATGTATGTAGACAATTGTTCTTTCTGTGACACGCGTACACCTCTATACACCTGAAAAAACAAGTTTTACCTCTCTATGGATGTTTCCTAGAAATCTTTCCTTTGATTTCAGCCTGCTAGTTATGGATCTGGTATGGATATGGGATTGTGTACTTGGTTTCCTCCCTTCAGATCACCTTCTTTGATACCATGTTGAAATTTATCCTACTCAACACGCCACCATTAATTCCAAATAAATCACTTATTTAATTAAAGCACATTTGAGTAATAAAAAAAACATGTAGTGAACGCATAAACAAAGAAATAAAATTAAGCGTGCATAAAGACCAATATTTTTGGGTAGATACCCCTGAAAAAAACCACGGAGGGAAAACCACTTCTAAGAGTGATTTTATTATGATAAAATTAGGGCTACTGTAACAGGTATAATGTCCAACTAAGATAAATACAACTGCAGACAAACCTGACAAAGTTTTACCTTTTATACGAACTAGAACTACAAGTTTTTCGAGGTGTACATGAATTTGCTACAACAAAACCACATATGTATGCAACTGTCTCCACTACGAACCATGTATATGTATGGAAACCCTGTACGAAAAATCTGTATGATGTGACGTTCTCCTATGGCTTCCTCTGACTAAAACCCACTTGCATTTCCTATGTTCTCTCTTCTCGTTGACCTGATATCTAGATGGTGTTATCACTCCAGGAAACTCTCCTAGGTTGTAAGTCGGAGATGCCTGGTAACTAACTCTTTTTGAAAATATTTTCTTAATATTTGATGTGGTTTGGTGGATCAAAATGAATATCCAAGGGCTGGACTGTGTTTTCAAGACTGTCTAGAGATACAAAATCTCACAAGGCTTTCTAGTACCGTGGTCAGATAAAGTTTGATTAAATGGGGAAAGAAAACAGCTATTGAACCAGATTATGTTTCATGCCAACAAACACAATGGTTCTAACAACCAATAAATAACTTATGATAATCAACTAAGACAATTAATCAGTGAGATGACAATCACTGTAAATTGAATGAGCTTCAACAAAGGACTTCCACTCATAAGCTATAAAAGAACAGAAGAGAAAATCTGACACAGAACTGAAAGAAGCTTGCAATTTTTTATAAAGTAAGAATAAGTCTGTGTATTACAGTGGCAGCATCATAGTATTCCAAGTCGAACCCTTGTTTGATATCAAAACATGCATTTTATAGCCTTTACAAACAGTTGAACAGATCCTAAAAACATGGATCTGTTATTAAATGAAAACAATTCTATTCTATTTAAACAACTCTAACATTAAAGTCTTCAAAAACTAAACTAAGAGGTCACACTGTCTTCAGCCTTCAAAATTTTCCATTTGACTCCTCCAGCTTTCAGCATCTGCAGTGTGGTGAAATAACATGACACCTGTATATGACTGTTCAACCTTCCACTATCAAAGGGTGAGTTTTTAGGCAATGATCTTGAATGTGTAACCAAAATCCCTCGAATCCCTGAGGTTGAACTCTTGCATGCAATTTTAATAGTCTACTGATTCGTTGGCATATCTTCAAAACATGTTTGAAATAAAATTTTGCGTTCTCGGCCTCAAAACTTGCTTGCCCAGCTTTCAACAGCGCAACCGTTTGATTTTTTCACGGGTTAGCTGCTGAAAGCTATCGCTTTCCACAGCTAACGGGTAACGAAATAGTAGCCTGGCGTTATTGAAAGTCCCGATAGTGCACAAAAAGAACCTTCGCCTTGAAAATTGATTTCGAACAAAAATCAATGGGCGTCTGACTTCTCATCCTGCATGTTGACGACCACCTGAGCTAGAACCTTCAAGTCTGAATGAGGCTTTTGTTTCAACTTTTGTTTTAACCCCCTAATCTGCTTCTTGAGGCGCTTGGTAAGACACCACAGGCTGTTGTAGTCTTTGGCAAGTTTTGCCTTCCTTTTCTTCTCTCTGACACTCTCCTTGGCCAGTCTTTCAAATGCTGCATTTGTCTTGGCAAAGTTGTCAGACAATTTTTTATATCTATCCTTAATCACCCGCTCCAAGACTTCTTGCTGGGCAATTACTTCCTTTAGATGTTTGATCATTTGAGATTTTTTCTACCTAGGGTTTTTTGATGATTCTCCCTGTTCTACCTGACTGAAAGTTTGATAATTCTGAGCACATTCAGTTGATTGTTCAGAACTCTTGACTGCAGGGTATTGAATTTGTTGCTCAGATTCAGAATCTGAGTAAGGTAAGTTGAGTATGTTCTTGCCTGCACTTTTCTCTGTTGGATGCCCTGTATTTTGTTGTGTAGTATGCTCTGTTGCCTGCTCGAAACTTAGTTTTCTTTTTGACCTGTGAGTTTTTTGTCCAGACAATCTGTCTTCTGAAGGTCTTGGTAAAGCCCTTCTTCTTCTTGAGCTGCTCTAAGGGGATGATTGCTTCCTTGAGCCAACCATCTGTTCATTTGCAGTCTGGTTCAGGGTTTCGAAGCCTTCCCAGAATAGGAAGTGCTCCCATGTCCTCCCCTATTGTTTCATCTCTTGGAGGAGAATCAATTTAATGAGGCCTAGGTGACATAGAGTATTTTTTATGCTCAAAGGTTGAGCTCTAATTCTCCTGCATACCTTGGTCAAACTGTGATACAAGAAATAGGGCAAATTGATGGGGGTCTTGTTTATGAAGTGATCCATCAGTTTAAAGTGATACATCATCAATTTATCATATCTTCCTTCTGATGTAATGTATAATTGAATGCCTTTGAATAAATCTTGCCACACTTCATCCAAATATGAGACAAGAATACCTTTACTCCACGCTTTGTTCTTGTACCCATCTTTCAGATAGAACCTGAAATCCTGATTTTTAGGAGCGGTGGTTTTAAACCATCTTTGACCAGTTGTCGGCAATCCTGTAGTTGTTGCAATGAACTCCTCATCCACTTTGATTTCCACAGAGCCAACCTGAGCTCTGTTGCCATCAAATGTCATGGCGAAGGCTTCAGCCATGGCTTGGTGCCACCCAATTTGCAATCTTTCTGCAAATTCCATACATCCCGCATTTGTAAAGTGCCTCTGGACCTCAGGATGCGATTGCAAAAATGATAAGTTATCCAATTCTCGTTTGAGTAAAATGCCACCGCGATTTCTCACCATTCTGCAGCTCCGGCACTTGACCACTATTATTCTTGTAACCTCTTTAGTCAAACCGAGGTTCTGCGCTGCTGAAAGCAGTCTCGGCTTTGACTCTGTGTTGGATCAAATGAAAACCTCGACTGTATTTTGGAAACAACTTGTGATATGCCAACTCTACCTGATTTGATGGCGTCAGGTCGATGGTACCTCCTCTGTACCTGCATCGCCAAACACAAACTTTCCATTTCGGGTGTGATGAGAGTTGAGCATGGGTTCTGGAATGATTTCGAATTACCGTCATATCCTGACACACATGATTGAATTTCTATGATCACCCACTTCCACCAGCGCATGTCTTGGATTTGTTCTGATGTGGGGGTGATCACCTCATCATTTCTTTCATACGTGGATAACGAGCACGTGATTCCCGCTTCATGCAACAACGGTGCATGGAGAACGCCTCTGCCACCACGCTCGCTTGCTACTTTCACCAGCACACGACTCCTTTGAAAACCCCTGTTAGCTGCGGAAAGTATGTACTTTCCACAGCGCACCATTTTATAGAAAACTTACCTTAGCTGTGGAAAGTGATTACTTTCAATAGCGTGCCATATCACTTGAAAATGTTCCTTAGCTGCGGAAAGTAGGTACTTTCCACAGCACGCCATGTGCGAACTGACTGTCAGACCTTTTACGCTTTGTCACTTTCCACAGCGCATTAACTGATGAAACGACGTCCTTAGCTGTTGAAAGTGGGCGCTTTTCACAGCGCACAATGAATCTTTCGGATGTTGGTTAGCTGCTGAAAGTGAGTCATGCCAATTTACAAAAAGAAGACTTTATGGACCTCATTTATTCCTAGGACAAAAGCAGAAACCTAATCTTGCATCCAAAGAAACTCAAAAATAATTTGAACTGACAACCTAACACCTAAAGGAAAACAAATAAATGGACAAGTTTATTCGAGGAGTTAACACTGGCTCCTATTGGGGATGAACACCTCCCTGTGAGGTTTCAAGGACCATATAACCAATGCCTTTCCTGGAAAAGAACCTAAAAATTAAACTGACTACTAGTGTTCCATTGGGCATGGAGTTATTGAAAAATAAAATCTAAGACTATTTACAATGTCTAGGCTTTGCAGCCTTAGATGAAATAAATTTTTAGAAAACGCCCGTTTACTGGGCCACTGAACACTTCCTCACCCTCCAGATTCTGTAGAATGAACGTGTTATTGTCATGAACCTGGGTGATCATAAAAGGGCCTGTCCACAAAGAATCAAATTTACCGTGCTTGCCTTTTTCCTGTCGAAGAGCATCCCACTTCAGCACCCAGTCACCGATCTGAAAACTGTCCTCCTTCGCCTTCCTGTCAAATGTCTTTTTGATCTGCATCTGATGTGCTTCT
>ML791862.1:381340-401889 GCA_009831015.1 Picea engelmannii
AGATTTACGTGGTTCACCCAGTGTGGGCTACATCCACCAGAGAAATTGCCAGGTCCTTCCTTTATTATTATCCAGCAAATGAAGGGATGCAACCTACAGCAAAACCCGCTGTAACTTCCTCTTCTTTCTCTCACAGTCTCCTCACTCAGAATACAATATTCACCCACATACATAACCGCAATACATTTCCCTCATAAAAGAGGGTTTCCTTCTAGGGAAAAAAACCCTAACATAATATCTACCGTTAGATATGCGACCTTATAATGAACGGTCCAGATTTACAATGAAATTACAATATAATTTTATAAGGCAATTTTTACTTCGGGGGCTTCGCTCCCAAACCCCCGCTGGGGGGCCGCTTGCCCCCAGACCCCCAAACTGGGGGGATGGACCCCTCGGACCCCGCAGAGGGGGTACCCCCCCTCTGCACTCCCCCACGTGGAAGAGTGTACATACTTCTGGGGTGTAAATACTTCATGGGGTATAGACACGGCTGAAAGCAAGGACCTCTGAATCAGGAAGATAATCAGGCTCCACAACCAAAATACTTCCAAGCAAACACATCAGAAAATTCCTTCAAAACACTATAGTATTTTGACTTCTCATCGGCAGTCAATTCAGAAGACAAATTGACGAACTTGGGCTGGCTTTTACCTCCTATGTTATTCTCTTGAATAGCGGGGTATTTTTCCTTCTTGTCTGGCTGGTAGGGGACATCGTTTTGATCTAACAGCCTCTCCAGGGGTACCAGACCTCGAGGTAAGTAGTTGTTTGGCAACTGGACGATCTCATGTTGTCCCAACTTCTTATTTAGCTCAGGTTTCTGCAATTCTTCCTCATTAAGGTTCTGCTGATCAATGTGCAGATCAAAAAACTCATCAACCACTTGCAGAAATCTGCTAAGTTCATCGTCATCTTCAAAAACCTTCCAATACTTGACATTATCGGGTAAGGAGGGTCGATATTTTATTTGAATTTCATAACTGAGTTTAGGGGGCATGGGTTGAACGAATGTGCTGGCTGAAATAGAGAGCGAATCAACGAGCTGATTCAAATCCCTTGGTATGTATGAAATTTCAAAAACAGAAAAAGAATCACGCAGCTTCCATACCTCGTCTCTATAAGCCTTTAACCTGACATGTTCTTTGGTTGGGGGATGAATTTGTTTTTTCTGCTATTTTGATGAAGGGAGAGTTGGCTTTTCTGGAGCTGGAGGCTGATTGGCAGTAGCTTCTTTACTTCTCGTAAGAGCAGAATCTTCCTTACTCTTTGCAGGGGTAGCAGCAGGTGATTTTGGACCAGCACTTTTTGACCTTAAATTGTAACCTTTCTGATCATCTGTCAAGTAGACAGCTTCCTCTACACCAGCTTCTTGAATTTGTTGATCCATTAGGGCGTCCTCATAGTCTATCTGTGTCAAAAAAGAGGACTCATTCTCATCACCGAAACAGTTTATTTCCTCAGCATCTTCCATTTCATTGATAGATGGTTGTTGCTCTTCATCCACATTGCATTTTGAAGAGGCGGTCTGATCCTCTGCTCCTCAGATGGATTTCTATCTCTTTGTAGAATCTGAACTGGTGGATTATTTCTTCTATAAGGAAAAGCGTTTGGATTTCTGGGGGAAAAAGTATTAGGCTCTTTTTCTTTTGTTGGTTGTTGATTTTGGATCTTCAGCTTGGACATTTCAGATGTCAGACTTTCGAGCATTTTGGCCATTTTTTCCATTTTACTGTTTGATGAAGAGGATGGCTCGACAGGATCCTTCTTCTTCTCAGCCCTTCCTTTAAGCTTTTGTGATGCCGTAATGTTGGATTCGACCTCGAGAGCAACATCTTGCATTAAAGCAAGTGTGGATGATCGTCTTTCTCTAAGGATAAGACAAAAGTCTGCATCAAAGGCCGCAGAGAATGTGATCTTTGCTGATGCATCACTTGGTTTAATCTCTGTCGGGATCTTACCAAACATTTTATTGAATCTCTTGATAAAGTCCGAGACTGATTCTTCATCTCCTCTTTTCAAATTTCCAAATTCAGACATGTAGTACAACAGATCTCGCCTTTCTCCCCAGTACTTCAGGAATGCCTCATCCAGTTGTTCAATGCCAGTGATCGAGTTTGTTGGTATCTCTTTAAACCACTTGCGAGCTTGGCCATCCAAACTCTGCACAAAAACTCTAGTCCACACATCTTCTTCTGAAATGTTTATATTTTATGCATAAGCATAAAATGCTTCAATGTGTTCTTCGACTGTGTATTCCCCTGCTACTGTAAACTTCGGCATGTATTTATGATAATCGCCAGTCGGCATGGCAGACAAGGGGTTTGGCAAGACAAGAGGGGCATATCTGTTAGCCAAGATTTGTTCCATTCTAGACAGAGGGGCAGCCATGACGACCTTGGAGATAGATGCAGATGAGGAGCTTGTAGGAGACAATGGAGGGGATAGGTAACTTGGAGGAGATGATGGAGGAGATAAATTACCTAAGTTGGAAATGAATGACTGTCTCACTTTACTATGAACAGCAGTTTCAAAATTTGATGGGAAATAGGAGGCTTTATAAAACTAGCTGAGCAACGAAGCTAGGTTTTCTTCACCCTTAGAGGATAGATCTTGGAGAATTTCCTCAAGGACAAGTAGATCTGTATAAGTGTGCAAAACACCCTTCGAAGGTTTGCTAGGTGATGAATTAAAAGAAGATGGAGTGGAATGTTCTTTCGGCTGTGATGAAACTTCAATCTCAAGGGAAAAATCAGTGATATTGGAAGAAAAAGATGGTTCTTATATCCTAGTAGCTTGAGATGAACTTTTTATTTCTTTGGAATTATGAATTTCAGCAGGGGTTTCAACCAAAGATTTTTCAGATATAGAAGTATGAGTATCAATTGGAATACCTGAATCAATAGTAGCTGCAGATCCGGAGGCCTGCCTATGCAAAGCTTTGCCCTTGCTGATGATTTTTTTTGGATCAGGAACTAATGTTGTCAATGGGCCTTCTGGGTTTGCCCTGGTGTGAGCTCTTTTGGGAGCCACTTCGTCAATGGAGTCGCCAGATACAAAATTTACAACCAAATGATGTCCAGGATTTGTCTATCATCAAAGCTGGATCTATGTCGTCTCCCAAGGAAGATGAGCTTCGATCTCCTCTCCCCGGCAATGGCGCCAATTTGTTATCACTCCAGGAAACTCTCCTAGGTTGTAAGTCGGAGATGCCTGGTAACTAACTCTTTTTGAAAATATTTTCTTAATATTTGATGTGGTTTGGTGGATCAAAATGAATATCCAAGGGCTGGACTGTGTTTTCAAGACTGTCTAGAGATACAAAATCTCACAAGGCTTTCTAGCATCGTGGTCAGATAAAGTTTGATTAAATGGGGAAAGAAAACAGCTATTGAACCAGATTATGTTTCATGCCAACAAACACAATGGGTCTAACAACCAAGAAATAACTTATGATAATCAACTAAGACAATTAATCAGTGAGATGACAGTCACTGTAAATTGAATGAGCTTCAACAAAGGACTTCCACTCATAAGCTATAAAAGAACAGAAGAGAAAATCTGACACAGAACTGAAAGAAGCTTGCAATTTTTTATAAAGTAAGAATAATTTTGTGTATTACAGTGGCAGCATCATAGTATTCCAAGTTGAACCCTTGTTTGATATCAAAACAGGCATTTTATAGCCTTTACAAACAGTTGAACAGATCCTAAAAACATGGATCTGTTATTAAATGAAAACAGTTCTATTCTATTTAAACAACTCTAACATTAAAGTCTTCAACAGCTAAACTAAGAGGTCGCACTGTCTTCAGCCTTCAAAATTTGTCATTTGACTCCTCCAGCTTTCAGCATCTGCAGTGTGGTGAAATAACATGACACTTGTATATGACTGTTCAACCTTCCACTATCAAAGGGCGAGTTTTTAGGCAATGATCTTGAATGTGTAACCAAAATCCCTCGAATCCCTGAGGTTGAACTCTTGCATGCAATTTTAATAGTCTACTGATTCGTTGGCATATCTTCAAAACATGTTTGAAATAAAATCTTGCGTTCTCGGCCTCAAAACTTTCTTGCCCAGCTTTCAACAGCGCAACCATTTGAGTTTTTCACGGGTTAGTTGCTGAAAGCTATCGCTTTCCATAGCTAACGGGTAACGAAATAGTAGCCTGGCGCTGTTGAAAGTCCCGATAGTGCACAAAAAGAACCTTCGCCTTGAAAATTGATTTCGAACAAAAATCAATGGGCGTCTGACTTCTCACCCTGCATGTTGACGGCCACCTGAGCTAGAACCTTCAAGTCTGAATGAGGCTTTTGTTTCAACTTTTGTTTTAACCCCCTGATCTGCTTCTTGAGGCACTTGGTAAGACACCGCAGGCTGTTGCAGTCTTTGGCAAATTTTTCCTTCCTTTTCTTCTCTCTGACACTCTCCTTGGCCAGTCTTTTAAATGTTTCATTTGTCTTGGCAAAGTTGTAAGACAATTTTTTATATCTATCCTTAATCACCCGCTCCAAGACTTCTTGCTGGGCAATTACTTCCTTTAGATGTTTGATCCTTTGAGATTTGTTCGACCTAGGGTTTTTTGATGATTCTCCCTGTTCTACTTGACTGAAAGTTTGATAATTCTGAGCACATTCAGCTGATTGTTCAGAACTCTTGACTGCAAGGTATTAAATTTGTTGCTCAGATTCAGAATCTGAGTAAGGTAAGTTGAGTATGTTCTTGCCTGCACTTTGCTCTGTTGGATGCCCTGTATTTTGTTGTGTAGTCTGATCTGTTGCCTGCTCGAAACTTAGTTTTCTTTTTGACCTGTGAGGTTTTTGTCTAGAAAAACTGTCTTCTGAAGGTCTTGGTAAATCCCTTCTTCTTATTGAGCTACTCTGAGGGGATGATTGCTTCCTTGAGTCAGCCATCTGTTCATTTGCAGTCTGGTTCAGGGTTTCGAAGCCTT
Source organism: Picea engelmannii (assembly GCA_009831015.1). Taxonomy (NCBI): domain Eukaryota; kingdom Viridiplantae; phylum Streptophyta; class Pinopsida; order Pinales; family Pinaceae; genus Picea; species Picea engelmannii. The sequence goes on from ML791862.1 coordinate 386,293, forward strand.
CCCAGAATAGGAAGTGCTCCCATGTCCTCCCCTGTTTTTTCAGCTCTTGGAGGAGAATCAATTTAATGAGGCCTAGGTGACATAGAGTATTTTTTATGCTCAAAGGTTGAGCTCTAATTCTCCTGCATACCTTGGTCAAACTGTGATACAAGAAATAGGGCAAATTGATGGGGGTCTTGTTTGTGAAGTGATCCATCAGTTTAAAGTGCTACATCATCAATTTATCATATCTTCCTTCTGATGTAATGTATAATTGAATGCCTTTGAATAAATCTTGCCACTCTTCATCCAAATATGAGACGAGCATACCTTTACTCCACACTTTGTGCTTGTACCCATCTTTCAGATATAACCTGAAATCCTGATTTTTAGGAGCGGTGGTTTTAAACCATCTTTGACCAGTTGTCAGAAATCCTGTAGCTGCTGCAATGAACTCCTCATCCACTTTGATTTCCACAGAGCCAACCCGAGCTCTGTTTCCATCAAATGTCATGGCGAAGGCTTCAACCATGGCTTGGTGACACCCAATTTGCAATCTTTCTGCAAATTCCATACATCCCGCATTTGTAAAGTGCCTCTGGACCTCGGGATGCGATTGCAAAAATGATAAGTTATCCAATTCTCGTTTGAGTAAAACGCCACCGCGTTTTCTCACCATTCTACAGCTCCGGCACTTGACCACTGTTATTCTTGTAACCTCTTTAGTCAAACTGAGGTTCTGCGCTGTTGAAAGCAGTCTCGGCTTCGACTCTATGTTGGATCAAATGAAAACCTCGACTGTATTTTGGAAACAACTTGTGATATGCCAACTCTGCCTGATTTGATGGCGTTAGGCCGACGGTACCTCCTCTGTACCTGCGTCGCCGAACACAAACTTGCCATTTCGGGTGTGATGAGAGTTGAGCATGGGTTCTGGAAGGATTTTGAATTACCGTCATATCCTGACACATATGATTGAATTTCTATGATCGCCCACTTCCACCAGCGCATGTCTTGTATTTGTTCTGACGTGGGGGTGATCACCTCATCATTTCTTTCATACGTGGATAACGAGCACGTGATTCCCACTTCATGCAGCAATGGTGCATGGAGAACGCCTCTGCCACCATGCTCGCTTGCTACTTTCACCAGCACATGACTCCTTTGAAAACCCCTGTTAGCTGCGGAAAGTATGTACTTTCCACAATGCACCGTTTTATAGAAAACTTACCTTAGCTGTGGAAAGTGATTACTTTCAACAGCGTGCCATATCACTTGAAAATGTTCCTTAGCTTCGGAAAGTAGGTACTTTCCACAGCACGCCATGTGAGAACTGACTGTCAGAACTTTTACGCTTTGTCACTTTCCACAGCGCATTAACTGATGAAACGACGTCCTTAGCTGTTGAAAGTGGGCGCTTTCCATAAGGCACAATGAATCTTTCGGACGTTGGTTAGCTGTTGAAAGTGAGTCATGCCAATTTACAAAAAGAAGACTTTATGGACCTCATTTATTCCTAGGACAAAAGAAGAAACCTAAGCTTGCATCCAAAGAAACTCAAAAATAATTTGAAGTGACAACCTAACACCTAAAGGAAAACAAATAAATGGACAAGTTTATTCGAGGAGTTAACGGATGGAAGTCCTTCTCCACCTATCCAAGATATTGAATCACGGTCCTTCATGATCTGATACTCTGTGTTGAATCCCTCAACACTTATCAAGTTTCAAGAGTCTTTATCCTTCACCATAACCTTGCTTTTATAATTATGAGTTATAATCTATTTCTAATCTCCAAAGTGATTGATGGTTGAGATTACTTCTCACACCCACTTGAAATTTAGAAACATGTTAATTAATTTTATCACTTTCTTTAAATAACTCAATTAATTAATTACATAATTAATTAATAAAAACAATTTACTTTAAGAATTCCTTTAATTAATGTAAATTCAAGAGCATAAGGTTTTGGATGATTTCCACACATCTAGACACATAGACCTGTGTGGAAATACTTATTTGAGTAATTTCACAATTTTGAAATTGATATAGCATGACAACGCATTTCTTTGTGTATTTCTACTGGAATGGAATGAGTGTTATCATCTTACTCGTATACAATAATGAAGTCCTAGTATACCACCTATGTATTTCGCATTTAAGGATACAATTTTTCTCCCAAGCCTGTTTTTAGATTCCTATTTTTCCTCCTCCTACCTTATCTCTTGATGAGGTGTCGATGTGAGAGAAATTGAGGTGGTTTCATTATTCTATTATATATTTGTATAATTAAGATGAATACATGTGAGAGATTAGAGAATATGGCTTGAGGCCTTTTTTCCACCAAAGTTCTTGTCCTGATATTGAGTGTTCTATTTCTTCAATAGGTATCATAACACTTATGGTATTAAGGGCGTGATGTCTCCATGGTAGTTTTCCATGAGTGATTTGAATTTGAGTTTATGCATGATGGCTACTCTTGGCATGTGAAAGCAATCTAGCTTCTCAAGTACAATCTGATCTTCCTCCTCTATGTTATGAGATCAAAGACAGTTCGTAAGGAGAATAAAGATCTGTTCGTAATTAGCATCAATCACATTATCAATATTCTAGGTATCTCTGATTTGTAGTATTTTCATCTCATAATAATTAACATTTGCATTGATTTGCACCAATGATCTAGACACTAATATGATCTGCCCATTATCTAGTAACATTTGATATTGTTGATATAAGTATTCTCTACTCCTTCTCTATAATTTTTTCTGGTTGAACATTGGTTTTGTGTTCCTAAGACCTGTTTGCATCAAATTTGAGGCACCATGCTTCATCTCCTTTCTTTATCATATGCACTCTCCATTCAAGAAGCCTAGGTGAACCTATGAGGAGCGACTCCACATTCAAACTCAACCACTATCCACCATGCCCAAATCCTTCTAACACAATAAGATTCAAATAAAACATCGATCCCAAAATTTTAACCGTCATACACTCAAATGATGTAGGAGAATTGCATGTTTTATCAAGAGATGGAAAGTGAGTTACCATGTCCTTGAATCTGTCCTCGATTTCTATAAACATAGGATATTGCATGCAAGAATTGACTAATTGATGGTTTAAATGCATGAGGCACTGAGCGGTGAAAAACAAGTTGAGTTTGTAGTTCTCAATGATATTTGTTTTTGGTGCTCTAGCCTTGGATGCAATCATCGCGAGCCCAATAGATATATTTGGCAATTTAACCTTTTGTCCCGTTGAAATCTGAACTTTTGTTGTTCTCATAAAATATTTTTTCTTTCCACGGGTGCATGAACTAATGTATACTATGTCTATCTTAATGTGTCTACATTTCCTTGCTAAATCACAATTTTCAGTCGATTTAGGATTTTCAACCAAAGGATATATTTTGGAAACATCAAATCTGTATTCTTGGAGATTGTCGGGTCTATATTTTGTCATTTTTTCTATCACTTAAACCATTTTTTTCACCGCATCATTTCACACATTTAAAACAATTTCCACCATATTTCTTCATAAAAATTCCATGATACACCTCCATATGTTCAAGTGGTTTATTATCATTTATTTTTAATAAATTAAGAAGGATTACACTTGGTTTTACTAGTGAGGGTTTACATAGAAATTTCTTGTTATCAAATAGAAAATGACTTCCAAGGTTGATATATCTACGCAACTCTAGGTGAAATTTTGGAACTAGGGTTTTGTTCTTAGAAGTGTTGATAGGGTTTTATGTTTCTCAATTCATAATCAACTCAAGCGTGGCCACCTCCAACTCATGATTAACATTTCAGTCAAAATTGGAAGCATCCAACAGGCAGTGATATTTACATGTAAAATTCATATTTATGAGGATGAATCAAGGGATTCCATGACATGGATTTTGGGTAGACTGAGCCCAATTAGGTGACTCATGAGAAAAATTCTTTAGAAAGTGCATGAAATGGGATGTATATGTGTTTATTCAAATCATATTCTTCTAGATTTCTTGTTGTCGTCATTTATAGTCAAACACATGCCAAACGACTTGCTAAATATTGTTGGGTATGTGTTATATTATTTGCAAAATTGATCCCATGTACTGTACACTGATATGGGAGAAAAATATTTTTGAGGTTTGGGGAGTCCTTAGCACCCCCTAACTGGGAGGGTTGTAGGGGTTCAGGGGTGAGAGGCCCCGAGAAAAAAATTTGGTCCATTTTTGGCAGTTTTTTTGCGTTCATTTTTGGCAGTTTTTCGGTACACGATTTTCGCTGATGGTTTTCTAACAATTAAGGTTTTTGACTAATCAGGGTCAATGTATTAGGGATTTTTATTCCTCGATATTCTATATGTATATTTTATTGTAAACAATGAATATGAATAAAATATTAGATGTGTGACTCTAAACAGGTTGTTGGTTTTCCCATTTTGGGTTTCTAGGGTAAAACTATACGTGTAATGTGTGTGTGTGCCATTGTATCTTTTCTATTTTTATTTAGAATTTTTTTGCAATAATTATTTTTACAAGGTTAAAATCTACAAATATGGGATTTGAAGTTGGAGGAGGATGAATTGATTTCCCACTTAGAAAATCAAGGAAACAACTTAGGTAATCATAGATCTCCTATCTATGTTGCTTAATACAAGATCAGGTTGTAACTTCTACACATAGTTAGGAACACAATTCTATTATGGACATACTCGATTTTTCCATTTAAATCTATAAAATCAGAGTCAAACAATGTAAACGGGGAGGTGAAGAATTTGATATTTCTCTTGAAGAGTCATTTTGTAACCTGTAATATTTCGCAACTGCTAAATATAAAGAGACTTTATGATAAATTCATGGTGTTAGTATATTCTTAGTCTCCTGAGCTTACTAGATAACATATCCCAGGAGGGCCCCTTGGTATGTGTTGTGTTTTTATTTAAATATTTCCAGTAGAATTAAATTGTATTTGTAATTTCCTTTCTTTTATGCAATTCCTATAAGTAAAGATAAGCTTCTGTGATTTCTTGTACACACAGTCAATTCCCGTAATTTTTCCGAAATTACAGGAAACTTAGTATACACAAGAATTCTCCCAATTGTCTAAAATTTACAGGAAATTCTGTAATTCTTGTAATCACATGTAACTTTTGAAATTTAGTAGTTAAGTTTGAAAGAGGATTATAATAGTGAGTGATTTTAATTGAAGAATTTGATAGACTGATTTATCATCTTTACAAAGAATTATTTTCTTGTACTTTTCATTCAAGTTTAAAATTAGACCATGACTCACAGCTTAAGGTGACTCATTTGAATTTACACTATTTCACCGAACATAGTATGAGTACATATCTACACCTAGTGTTTGAGCCAGTACTAATGTTTCTACCAATTGAAGGTTAAACAAATCCCTTAGTCTTGAGAATAGATTTTAGTACATGAGTTAAACTTTAAAATTGTTTTCTTTAAGTTTGTGTTATCTCCTCAAATAAATTGGTGGAAATTTTTCTTTTGAGGTGATAGGTTGTGGTCCAAAATTTATTCCTAAATTTTTGTAGGTAGGTTAGAGAGTCTATTTTCTGTAAATAAACTCAGAAAGAACTTTTGATTTGGTCTGGTCAAGAAAAAGACAGAATCTCAAGTTTTGGTGGTTTAGGCGAGCCTGAAACGCGCTCATTAACCACCGAAAGCCTTTGTTCCCAGTAGTTAAGAAAGAAAAGCGAAAGCGTGGTTAACTACCGAAAAGATTTCAACGGGAAAAATGAAAAGACTGTGCTTTCGCACAAGCCAGTTGTCAATTGGCGCAATGATGAAAACATAACCGTTGAAAGCTCATGAAGGTGGTAAGGTATGCACGTTATTGTTATATCTATCCAAAGATTGATATCTTGTTGTCCTTTCAATTGCATTTGTATTTTCAAAATTAAGACTCGGCGAAGATACAGAAATTCATGCATGTTTCCCTACGAACAGAAATGATTAGTCACGTAGCCTCTCACCATTTCCAGTCACAAGTACACAATCCATTATGACCCCGTTTAATCTCTGATTTGATCTCCATTCATTATCAATTCGAATTCTGGAGTTATTGAGATAGTCTTGAGCCCGTGATTTCATCAAGCAAACGCATATCCAGATATCACAATCCCGTTTCTCATGGTGATCGTCGAGCGCAGTTAGAGTCCAACAAATCACTCTCAAGACAATTTTCATACCAATCAAGCCAGGTCGAGTCATCAGGTAAGTTCAAAACCCATACTGTTTCAATTTAAATGTATATCCCACTGAAACTTAAAATTTTCGTCATGTTTTCAGTTAGTCTATTTCCTAAACTCGGTTAGTGATTGAGCTTAGAGATCTAAACTCTGTGTCACCCTATCCCATTTTCTTTTCTATGATTCATACTCTCTGTCATCCTAAATCATAGAGTCTTTATCTCCCTGGCATGAAGTTTTTTCTTAATCATAGGTACAGTCATCATTTACTAATGCCGAAAGCAGGGCCAGTTCTAAGGGCCGAATTGGATGGAATTTGGTACCTTGAGGTGCACCCTGAGGTGGCTGAGTTCTTCAAGCAAACTGGAGTCTATACGTATTGTGAAAAACTTGCAGATTTTCATCAACAGGATCCGAGACTTTTGCTAGCTCGTATGATGGAAGAACAACAACAGTGGGAAAGGAGCAGTTTGTGGTTGAAGAGGTAGCCATAGCTGAGTTCACGGGTCTTCCTAGAATAGGTGATTGTTGGTTCAAATCAACGGTACCTTCAAACATTGAATTTAGGTCCTACCTATAGCCTCTGCACAAAGATCTTACATGGAAAAAAGACATACCAATGTCTTATCTGGAACCTAAATGGAAATCTCTCCTGAAGGAAATATTTGTCTATATCACCTATGAAGATAGATACAACAGAGTCATGTTCTACCACTTTAAACTTTTAAATCACTTCACAAGGAGATCTCCCATCAATTTACCATTTTACTTGCACAAATACCTCACTAAAATGGCTAGACAGGTCAAGGCTAAGCCCACTAAGGTGGCAAGTAGATTGTCTCATCAAGGACTCATTACTCTCATTGTCAAAGAGTCATTGAAGAAAAGGCAGGTAGATTGGAACTACTTCCTCTTATGGAATGAATTCCGGACTGACTGGAAACAACATGAGAAGGGTAAAAAGGATGCCACTAAGAAGACCATTAATCCTAACAGCAATCACAGAAAACAGAAGGGTATCTCACCACCAAGAGATCCGACAAAATTATCATCTGTTAAAAAGAAAAGAATCAAAAGAAAGTTACAGTTTGAGGGTGAGCAGTCCAAGGACCCTGTAGAAGGAAGTAACCCTTTAAACCTACCCTATAGTGATTCATAACTAGAACAGGAGTTAGCAAAGACACAAGGTAATGTACAGGCTGGAAAATTTGTAGACGATTGTTCCAACTTACCTTCACCAACTCCTCCAAAGGCACACAATCCACCATTGGCAAAAGCCTCTTCAAGTAAGCCTAAAGCATCTAGGGCACAGAAAATCAATAAGCTCATGCAACAAGTCTATGAATTGGAAGTCTTGGAAAGAGTTATTAAAAAGGCTAATATAGACTTGACTGAAAGAAATGTAGATCTTTTCAAAATAAACCAAACCCTCAAAGAAAAGCATGACAAGATCAAAGACAAAAACAAGGTGTTGATAAGGGAGAACATGAAGCTGTATAGACAGCTCAGAATTCTGAGGCTCAAATTAAAATATTCTCAATTTCCAACATAGGAGCAAACATGTTTGGAGACTCTAGCCAACTTATCTAAAACCATGGTATATACACCAGAGCCTTCCACACATCCAGTCGAAGTTCGCAGATCTACACGTACAAGGGTTGCATCGTCCAAAAGACCTTGAACATTCAGCAAAGAATCAAGGTAATCATTTTTGCAAATTTTGAAATTTTCTCAAAGCTGAAGTTTCGGTGGTTTAGGCAAATAGGACGACTGTTCATTAACCACCAAAAACAGAGCTTTTAGTAGTTAATTCACTCAGGAGTCTTCTAGTTTAACCATTGAAAGCTTTTCACTGCCAGAATGACCAAATTTTTGCACAGATCGAAGTTTTTTGAGTTGGAATGGTTTGAAACCCCTTGGAATGGACAATTGTTGAATTTTCAAGTCAGGTCCAATAGCTATTTTTGATGGATAAGGGAAAGAAGAGGTGTTTCAATCATTTTTGGTACCTTTGACAAAGGCAGAAAATCAGGATGCTTGCTCACCTCAACAAATTCGAATTTGTATCTTTAGGAAGAGTCATCACTCAGCCTTGGAAGGCTATTCTACACTGCACCATGACTCTACAGGATATGAAGACCATGAAATCTGGGATTGACCTCATTTTTGGGGATCATTCGATATCTTTTGCAAACTGAATTTTGACTTTCTATCTTTAGCATATTTGATCCATGCTTTTAGGATCTCAAAACTACATTGTAAATCTATAAAGCTAAAGGTAGAATAGGAACTAAGGGTTCGACTTTGGAGACTTTTTTCATATTATGTACTCAAACTTCTCATTTTCATATTAAGTTATACAAGCTTCTTTTGCCATAACTTGTTCAGATTTCATCTTCTTGTCTATTCTGTACTTGCACCTGGATATTATATTCATGTTGTTATGTTTGTTTATGCTCGATAACTGTCATCTTATCATTGCATTCATAAGTTAAAATTTGCAAGTATTCCTGTGATTATTGTAATTGGCCATTCATATTTGCTTTATATGTGATTTTGCTGATATAATAGTCATTTCTCCATACATCCCTTTATTTGTAAACTCCCTGAACAATTATGGTTGAAATCCTTGTCCATATAAATGTGTTCATGCATGTTTTGAGTAAGAAATGATTCAGTCATCCGACTTGATCCAAACCCACACTTATTATTGAGAAAACAATTACCAAAAGATTAAGTTACCAGGCATCTCTGACTTACAGCCTAGGAGATTTTCCCGGAGTGATAACAGTTTGCATTAGATGTATTAGTTTCTAGAATTAGCAAATATCAGTGCACTCATCCTTCACATATTTTGTTTGCATCTAATAAGTTTAATTACCTTGGATTGATAGATATATGCTTCAGAATTTAGTCAAACTAAAATACTTGACAAATATATATGGCTACACTATTTCTATCTCAAGTGAAGAGATATGTTGATTTTTGCAGCATCGGATAGGTACTTTCACACAGGTCTAAGTGTATAGATGTGTGGTAGTCGTTCAAATCCTTCTACCTGGAAAATTTACTCTAATTAAAGGAATTATTAAAGTAAATTTCTTTAATTAGTGAGTTGAGTTTTATTTAAAGAAATGATTTAATTAGCATTAGTGAATTAAATAACAATCGTTGATCTCAGGTGAGGTAATAAGTAATCTCAACTATCAATTTCTTTGGAGATTAGGGTTAGGTGATATCTCAATCTTATAAAAGCATTCCAAGGGTGAAGGAGGAGACACTTGATACAGAGAAGAGAACGAATTTTTCTCAGAAGCATTGGATCCCAACGTACTGCGATTCAAGGAGATCTTGGATAGGTGGATAAGGACTTCTATCTAGAGATCAGGTAAGGGAGGAGAGAGAACATATACAGTGGCACATGCGTTTCATCAGATTGGAGCCACAACAACAGGTTTGCATCGTGCAAAGTTATTGTACAATATTTGAGTGCATGTACGTGGGTGGAGATAGGCGTGCATATGTGGGGTTTCTTAATGAAAGGCATGTACATCTCAAGAAACATGAAAAACCAAGGTCATGCAATAGATCAATAGTTTCTAGGTTTTATAGGTACTATATATAGTTTTATGTATTTCTCTATGGGAAATTATCCCAGGTATGAGAGCCCTTGTAAGATTTGAAGTTATTTGAATGATAAGATTGATTGAAATAATATCTCTGTGTATTGTTTATGAGATTTTGGTTTCTAGTATTTATTTTTCTATCTTTATTTTAGTTGAATATTCCAACAAGTGTATGTTATTTTTTGATTTACTCATTTGATTTACATAAAGGAAATCACTAGATAACAATATACCTAGGTGCCAGAGGAAGGGATTTCAACATGGAATCAGAGTAGTTTCTCTGAGAGGAATCCATATCTCACATCCATAGTAGTTGATAGCATATCTATCAGATTTGTAATGATATCTTAGCATATCCATAACCAACAATCATAAATCAAGGGTTGGATTTCATGGATTTATGAACGTTGGAGACAATTGCACATATGCAATTTTCAATAAGGAAATTTGCGTGAATATACGAGTTTCAGTGCTGATAGGCATGTATACGGTCATCCAGGTCAATACAGGGGCAATTTCAATAGCAAGTTATTTCCAAAGTAGTTTACTAGGTCTAAGGGATGGAAAAAGAAAGTCTAAGAATTGAATACAGATTGGATGGAGAATCCAACTTTCTATATTGGAAAGTAAGACTGCCTTTGGAATTAAAGGAGTATGAATTTTGGGAGTCAGTGGACAAAGAAGTTGTTCCACTGACAGATCTGATATATTTGGAATCTCATGAGAAGAAGGAGATCAAAGCTGAGAGGATTATCTAATTCCTCCCTTATATAAGAAGAAGACAACTAAAGACATTTTTGATGCCCTGGTAGGATTATTCCAGAGCACTAACATGAATAGGAAGATGGTCTTAATAAATAGACTTAGATATGTGGAGATGTCTATATCTGAAAATGTTACCAGATATTTCATGAGGATCACTTAGATACATGATCAACTTACAACTATAGGGGATAAATTGGATGACGAAAATCTTGTTAATGTGACATTGAATGGTTTTCCCAAGTCTTGGGAATGATTTGTCAAGGGAGTCTACGCTCGGAAAAAAATCCCTGATTGGCAGAGGATTTGGTATGATTTCATCCATGAAGAGATTCAGGAGGAGTCTAAAATTAGCAAGCAGGGAAGTAGTGGTGATAACTTGGCCCTTGTCAGTAAGACAAGGAAGGGAAAAGAAAAGGGTTCCAACAAGAAGGGTAACAATGATGGAGGAATATCATAACTGGGGAAGAAGAAGGAATCAAGTAAATAAAGTGCTTGTAATTTCATAAGAATGGACATTATGCATCTTAGTGTATAGAGAAGAAGAAGGGAAGAGGGAATATGTAGACAACAACATTAACAAAGACACAACTATATGAGTTTGCAATGAAGTTTGAGAAGGATTTTTCACTAGTTTCTTTCCTTTCTACCAACATAACTACTAGGAGTCTGTGGTACTTGGACAATGGTGTATCTCATCATATGGAAGAAAAATGACACATAATTATTAGTCTAACAGAGAGGGCCTCATAGGTTCATGTGGATCTTGGTGATGGTGCCAAGTATGCAGTGAAGGGAGAAGGAATAATTACGTTCCAACTTGAGTTAGGAGGTTTGTTTGATGCCTAAGATGTTATTTCTGTACCAATAGTGAATAAGAACTTGCTCTAAATAAACTATGGATGATAGAGGTTTTTCCATTACTTTTCAAAGAGGGAAGGTATTCATACGTCCATAGAAATCTAGCCCAGACACATCAATGGTCATTGGGGTTAGAGAGGGAACTTTATATAGGTTGCAGGGGAATACTGTTCATGACTTGGTACATGATAGTGACAACTTGTGTGAGATATGACACATGAGGTTAGGATGCCTAAAATACAAAGCAATACCTATTTTGAGGGGTATTGCTACAAGTCTTCTAGATTTCAATACTGAGCAACAGGCAGTGTGCAGAGGGTGTGTACTTGTAAAGAATTCCAAGGCTTCTTTTCTAAGAAACGAGAGTAGGTACAAGGGGATATTGGATATTACACATTTATATATGAATGGTATTATGTTAATATCATCAGTGCAGGGATTGTCTTACTATGTGAATGTCATTGATAACTCTTCCAGGAAAACTAGATCTTATTTATGAGGAACAAGGATGAGGTCTTTAGTCGGTTTCAAGCTTTAATGGCTCATGTAGAGAACCAAACATGGAAGAAGATCATAGTATTGAGGTCAGCTAATGGGGGAGAGTACACCTCCAATGAATTCAAGGATTTATGCAAGGAGGTAGGGATCAAGAGGGAGATTATAGTCTCATACAACCCTTAACAGAATGTGGTTGTGGAGAGAAAGAACTAGTCCATCATCATTTCTGCCACAACTATGATACATGACCCGAAGTTTCTTATGTTTCTTTGTAAAGAGACGTGCAACAAAACAATATATGTGTAGAATAGGAGTCATCACAAAATAATGGGGGACAAGACTCTAGAGGATTCATTCTCAAGAATGAAGCCAAAGATAGGACATTTGAGGATCTTTGGTTGTCTATTCTACATCCATGTTCTTATGGAGAAGAGGATGAAGATGGAGCCTTCGGGATAGAAGGGTATATTTGTGGGATACAACGATACCTAAAAGGATTATGGTATCTTCATACCAATGCAAAGGAAGAAATTTGTGAGTATAGATGTTAAGTTCGATGAGAAATTGTCATGTAGGAGATCTCAAGAGTCATTAGCAGTGACAGAGGACGAGGAGTAGTCGGCTCCGAAGGATGACCAATAGTCAACAAATTACAGTTCAAGGAGTCATAATTTAGGTGGGGAGGAGAATTTATTCCCTTCTAGTTATGTCAGGATACCCAGGTGTTTATTGCAGACATTGAGGGATGCTAGTGAGACTCCTAGGAGTGCAGTCATGGAGTGCAGGTCTTCGAGGAAGTTTTTGAACTATATGGCATTTATGAGTAACATAATTGATGGTGAGCCTTCCAGTTTTAAGGAAGCAATGGATCAACAAGTTTGGAAATATTCCATGGTGGGGTAGTATACCTCTATCATGAGGAATGATGTTTAAGACATAGTGCTGAGATAGGAGGGGAATTCAGTTGTGATTTCTAAGTGGATTTACAAGATCAACCATGTTGCAGATGGTAGCATCGAGAAGTTCAATGTGAGTTTCATGGTGAGAGGGTTCTTCTAGAAAGAGGGAGTGGGATATGAGGATACATTTTCTCAAGTCACCGGGTATGCTTCTATTCGAGATGCTATTTATATTGCTTCATTTATGAGGTGGAGGATTCATCAGATGTATGTGAAGGCAACTTTCTTGAATGAGATCATTGAGGAGGAAGTATATATAGAGAAACCTCGGGTATTTTTGGTACATGGTGTTATATCCCAAAATGAATCAATCAATTTTTTCCATTTTGTAGGTGATAGCATGGTCATAAAATAGGGTTATATATAAATTTTAAGAATTTATAAGTGTCAAAAAACAGGATTTAAGATTTTATCCTAGAAATAAATCGATCCTCAAAAGGTCTTTTCAAAAAATTTAGAAAAATCCTTCCAACAGCTAACATTTGTTTTGAATTTGAAGTTAGCTGGTGAAAGCCTTAGGTTTCAATGGTTAAAGTGTACTCCCCATAGCAAGCGAGCCGGTGAAAGCACTAACACAGATTTTTCTCCAATGAATCCAGAAACCCAAAAAGGACACACCGGCACACATAATACAATCATCATGGCAAGCTAATGGAAGCAAATGAATGATGACACCGTTTCATCACGTTCTAGCAGGACATCATGACAGATTGTGCTCACGTATGTCATGCGGAAAAAAGAGGAGGGTTTTAGGTGACGAACTCTTAATCATCATTGGAGATAGAGGATAATGTACCAGCCATCCAACGAAATCAAATCAAATCACCATTTCTTATTTTGAACTCGCGGTGTTCAAACTTTCTATTATGAGGTTTCATATTTCAATTGACAACACAGGGTCATTTTCACCAGCGCCAACCTTTTCCTTATTAAGAAGATTATTATGTCAACCATGTGCAAATCAACCGATGATTAAGTTGCAGATGGTGAGGAAGCAAGGAGGGCTACTTATGAGGAAAGAGTTAGATAATTTATCCTTTTTGCAGTCTTATCTAGAGGTGCAGAAGCGATTCTCAAACGCAGGTTGTATGACATATGTGGAAAAGTTACAGGAAGGTTATCACCAGGCAACAACAGATATTTTTGCAAAGTCATACGATGGAAAGAAAGCTATAGTGGGCTCTCTGGAACTAATAGTTGATGAAGTTCCCATCGCTTCAGCAACTGGCTTACCCAGAATAGGCCAAATTTGGTTTAAAACAACAGTGATCAAGAACTTGGATTTTAGGGTATACCTCAAGATAGAATTATGAAGCATAACATGGAAGAAAAGCATCCAATTTTGCTCAAATATTCAAAGTGCTCGAAATTGCTTCAAATTGAACAAGAGCATAGGCCTCATCATTACGAACCCAATGCAACTTGTTTGGGTTCAAACGGACGTCGGGAGCGAGAGATATCGCGTTCTGTTCAAAATAACAAACAGGCAAAAAAAAAGGATGTTGACTGTATAGTCCGTACGGACGCTGACGTGGCAGGTCATACGACACATGGCAAGTAGTTAATGAAACATTTGGCATGTGACATGGTTTTTTGGTAGTGAATGGGATGGTGACACGTGGCCCAATCAATGGTCGCCACATGTCACCTGTTTATTGGTTAAAATCTTTGCACTTGGCAGGAGTTGACCCCGTGACCTCCGGGTAGGGTAAAGCTTTGGGAAAGGCCATCCAACCAGCACACCCACACATGTTACTTAATATATAAATGCATTGTAATATATTTAACATTGTAAAAATGTGTGTTGGGGTGTGAACTGGGCCGGGGCTAAGCCCCGGCCCATGGTTATATTGTATTGCATACGACCGGTGCTACGGCGGTTAGACCCACCATAATATATGTTGTAACCATTTGAATGTGTGTGGTTTGCTTAACATGTGACCAACGTGTATGCGCACAGGTTTATACCTTAAATTTATGTCAACGGTTTGGAACTCAGCCCTATTGTGTAATAGCACACAGTCATGTGGTGACCATGTGCCCACGAGCCTTGTTAGTTAAGATCGACGCGTAATCGTTCGACAGTTTGGACCATTTGTGAGGTTGCACCTGGTGCCAAGTTTTTACGCTTTAAAATGTGTGTAGGTTAGGTTGAGCTAGGTGAAGTGCATTTTGTAGATGCAGAGACAGCAAGCTTGAAGGGGGGACTTCCAGGAAGCATATCTTCTTCATTTTTTGGCCAAACGAGGTGTTGAAAAAGCCCAGCTAGGGGTTTTTGGACGTTCTGAAGCCATTGGAGTAGTCTATTTGGAATTTTGAGCATTGTAAAGCACATTTTTTAACACTTTGAGAAAATAATACAAATGATCCATTGGAAGCTGGACCAGGAGATGTAGCCCAAGAGAGGGGTGAACTCCTTTATCATTTGTTGTGTTATGTGTTTTCTGTTCACTGATTATGTTGTTGTTTATATGCATCTTGAATGAGTAAAACCTATTAAATTTGTGTTGCAAAGTTGATCCATTTTCATTTTAACACATAAATTTTACCTGCAAATATTTTCAATAATACAAGTCTTCTTCATTTTTAGATCAAGTTGGTATCAGAGCATAGGTTTTTGAAGACTTGATTATTTGCAAGTGTTTTGTTTTCTGATTCTCACAAGGTTGAAACTCACAAGAGGAGAAGGTCAACTTGTAGAGCCAAGTT
>ML791862.1:403566-433115 GCA_009831015.1 Picea engelmannii
CTTTGAACAAAATTACAGTAAATAATCGTTATCCTCTTCCTAGAATCGATGATTTGCTTGATCAATTGAAAGATGCTAAATATTTTACTAAGTTAGATTTGAGAAGCGGATATCATCAGATCAGGATTGCCGAGGGAGACACATGGGAGACAGCTTTCAAAACTAAGCAAGGTTTGTTTGAATGGATGGTAATGCCTTTTGGACTTTGCAATGCACATGCTACTTTCATGAGAGTTATGAATGATGTCTTAAGGCATTTTCTTGATGATTGTGTTATTGTCTACTTGGATGGTATTTTGATCTTTAGAAAATCTCGTGAAGAGCATGTTAAACATGTGAAACAAGTTTTGGATGTTTTAATAAAGGAAAAGTTGTTTTTGAAGATGTCCAAATGTGAATTTGGAAAGACTTCACTTATTTACTTAGGGCATATTGTTGGTGGAGGCGAATTAAAAATTGATCCCTCCAAGGTCAAATTCATATTGGAATGGCCCAAGCCCGGCAATGTGACAGAGGTAAGAAGTTTTTTGGGAGCAACCCAATATTGGAGGAAGTTTATTGCTAACTTTTCTTCCATTGCAGCTCCACTACATGCAGTGACAAGTGTCAAGCAAGTTTTCCAATGGGGAGTGTTATAACCCTAAATTGCACCACACATGCTTACCTGGCATCAGGCCAACTCATATCCCTTTCTTTCCAAAACTCTGCAGAACAACTCTTTGAAAATCCTCTTGTGTCAAGGCCCACGCGCCCTAACCCATTACTACATGCGTGTGCACGTTGGATGACTCACAACAGCCCACGTGTACCTAACAAAGCACGAAAAAAGGAAATTTGTTGACAGAACAAAAAGATATGGGTCAGTTAACTGAAACTCCCAGCCATGCATGGTCGAGGGTTCATCCAAAACCCTAGATCCTTCTAGCCTATAAAAGAAGGGGTACGGGTACCATTTGGAAGAAGAAAAAAATATAGCAAAGAAACTCTGCCCATTTACGTAATCCATTGTCCCAACCCTTTAGCCTTTCCTCATGCCAAAGGATATTTAACACAAAGCAATTGAAGGACAGAAGAAGAGGATCCCAGGATCAGGTTCAAGGAGCGATGGCCGGTCTCAGCTTTTTTGTAAGTTGATTCACTTTCAGTAATAAAAAGAATACTTTTCCCATCCCAATGCATGAATTGTCTATGGTTTGATTAATTTATGCTGGATTTCTAACCATTGAGTATAGAAGTATCATGCATGCATATTTGTTGTTTGTCTTGAGTGCAGGTCATCTGTGGAAGGAGCGGCGCAAGCAAGTAATCAAAGAGCAATGGAGGATCTACATCGAACGCTGGTAATAAGGTTGGTGGTCCTTTTCCATGCATTTACTATGAAAAAGGGATTTAAATCTTGGGTTGTAGGTAGAAAAGTAGTTTCTATTCGGTCAAAATATGCATGCAAGTTTGACCCTAGTTTGCTAGTCCGTAGGGTGTTTTCCCAACAACAGAATTGGCGACTGTACTAGGGAGAATACTCTTTACGGTTCCTGGATTTATTTAAGTTTTTGGGTAGTTTAAATATTAGGTTTTCTTTTTTCTTTTCTCTGCCTGTATTTTTCTATAAGGTCTGAGCTAGCAGGGAGTCTGGTTTTCCATACCATCTTTCCCTGACTTTTGCCTGACTATAGTTTTCGAGACACACAGAGGTACACGTGGCCTGCAGAAGGCTTGCACACGTGTACCTGCACCCTATCCTTTAATAGCCCGCGTATCCACGCTAGCTGTAGAGATAGTAGTAGCATGTGGGAGTTCAGAGAACCTTAGAGGCAGTCCTCCTCTTCCCTGTCAAAATTACACATTCTCAGGGGATTTTATGCAATCCTATCTGAGTCTTGTTGGTTCACAGTCCTATCTCAGATTGCCTTTTTTTGCCTTATTATTCCTTACATTATTTTTCTTTTCTATTAGAAAGAGCATCCAAGCCTTCAAGGGACCCTGGTTATCAATACCAGAGGCCTCTTCCTGGTCTGGACTCCCTGTTTTCATATTTTTCCTTAGAATTTAGATATACACGCGGCCTATACAAGGTCAGTCCGCGTGTACACACTTTCTGTCTCTGTTCAGCATGCATTTTCATGTGTGTTGTTTTTGTGACAGTCGTGTGCTTGGGCAGGCTACTTTTTGTTTAGGGTGGGGCAGTCATCCCCTCCTTTGATAAGAAGTATTCCTCTCAAGTGTTTGAGTCTAGGTTTGAACAGTCAGTAGGTTAGGTCATCTTACCCTTAGCCTACTTTTTCTCAGTTAATAGTTGACAGAAAATAAAAATAAAAAAATAATTTTTATGGTTTTTAGACAAGCATGAGAGTCTTTGTTTTTTTTATTTCCATTGTGTGATTCTTTACTCTGATTCTTTGCGATCTGCGCTTTAAGCCAGAATTTGTTTTTCTTGGTTTTTTGCTTGTCGGTATTTTCCCTTTGTTTCTTTACAAGCACTTAAATTAAAAAAAAATCTCTTTTCATTTTCTTCTATGGTTGAAAGGTGTGTTTCTGCATCATTAGCTAGGGAAAATTCTTTTGTTTCGTAAGTTTTTGCAGTTCACTTAGATTATAAGTAGCTCGTAGTCGGGCAAAATTCCTTTAAGTTTGTTGTATAAAATCTTAGAAAAATTAAAACAAAAAAGAAATCTTTCTTTGTGAAAAGTTGTTGAAATTTTGCATTTAGTAAAAGTCTTTTGTTTCCATCTTTTTTTCATTCATTTTTTCTTTCGTCTTTACACATCATCAGTTTCACCCTCATACCCCTTGACGTAAGATAAATCCATAAAAGAAACGCTAATTTTAAAAATCTACTAGACTTTTATGTCTGTAGGGTTCACAAACTAGTTCAGGACTAGGGCCTTGAATTAGGTTGGAGAGGAAACTCTTCAAGGCCATTCAAAACCAAACATTAGAGTCTGAGATAGGGAGTTTCTAAGTCCAGTTTCGTGGAAGTTATCCGGGACCCCCCTATAACATAGGGGATAAACACAAGGTCACGTGCAGAAAGGTAACGAAGATAACCCCTCCAAAGCCGGACCAATCGTAGTGGAAAACACATATAGATAGCTTGTTTTGGGATTCCGTCGTTTTCATTTGCCATGGGACTTCATGGGTCTCGAATCCATTCGGGGTCCTCAGTTGTCTTTCGGACCATTTTCTCTCGATACCCTTGACAAGTTTCGGGCTTGATACCCTGCTCATTGTGGTCTACCCGACTTTCGACTGTACTCGCCTGGTGACTGTTCGCGTGCTGGCAACCCAGTTGCCAATCTTTTTAGGGACATACATGGGTAACTGTGGGGGTATAGTGCGGTACCTAGGACAGACATCGGGCCACGCTTTGTAGAGTATACCCGGAGGGTGCTTCTGTATTCGAGTTGCACTTGCACCGGTAAGTTGCTCCAGTGTTGGTTGTTGTAACTGTTCTTCCAAATAGTTTAGTGATTCTTTGTCTTATCTCTTAGGGGATTCTTTTTAGTGTGGGTTACTTTTAAACGTTTTGAATACCTTAGCATGTCTTGGATCTTCTCACACAGTGGAGGATCCCGAGCTCCGCCGGTCACGAAGGCTTCTTGGCCTACCACCGGTTACATTGGAGCCACCCCCGCCACCATTAAGGCGAAAGCTAGACCAACAAGGGTCTTTTGAAGTGACCGGGTTACAAACCTTTGTGCCCGAACAACTCCCAGAGGAATCAACCACCAATATTGGCTTGGTTGAAACCCCAACCACTGATATCTTGGCACCTTTTATTGTACCAATCCAATTTCACAAACGCTAGACAATGCCTCACACAGCTATGGAAACAAACGTTGTTACTTCTTCTGGGAATTCTTCAATTCCCACCACAGTTGCTACCACAGGAGATTTGTCTCCTAACTTACCGTCGTCGGTTTGAGCCACCATGGTCTCATTCGCAACTACGTTGCACAATGGACCAAACTCGTCTATGGCGGCGGCCACAACCCCCTTCACACCTAGTGCGACAGGCCCTCTGTTCTCATACGGTATGCCTAGTTCAGGTACAAGTTCTGCACTAACCTACTCCACTTTACAGAATTTGGGTCTGGGGGACGGGAGCTCTAACACTCCTCTGCAAGGTCAACTTGGGGGCACTCCTATCCCTTTTAATGCTTTTCCTTACGTAGGAGGTCATATCTCTCCTTTGTCCCCTTCGCTTGGTGGTCTGCATCAACAGTCCGCCGGGCAGCCTACACACACTAGTTTATTTGGAGCAAGGAGTCAAGGAACACCTGCACACAGTATGCCGGTAGGTTTGAAACCATTTTATTGGAATGGGACATTTGGTAACAACACTTTCTCATCAACCACTTTCCCATCTACGGGCAATCCCATTTTTGGACAATCTACTCCTACGCAGGGTACTATTCCTACACAGGGGACACATATAGCAGGACCTTGGAACTCAGTACAAGGATTTGTTCCCTCCTCTGGAATTTCATTCTAGGGTAATTCTTTCCATAGTCAATGGAACCCTAGATGGACTACTATGCCTCTCCCATCAGGAACGACATGGGGTAATCCTTCCCAAAATCCTTCGAACACGATGCATGCCCAACACTCTATGTCCTTTATGGGAAATCAGCCAATGATGTCTCCACAGATGCAAAATCCTTACGCTGGTCAAGGCCATGGTTTCTACCAGAATCTAGGCCAGTAGCCAAACTTTTCCTGGCAACTTGGTGCCAGTCAAACTCCAGGACCCTTTTTCCCAGGTTATCAGCAGCAAACCAAACTACCATTCCTAGCGACGTTACACTTGACAGATTTGACAAGGTTGTTAAATGATCATATTTGTCATGATCCACGTTGGCCTCCTATGCCGATGAAGTTGCCTTTGGAAATTCCAAAGTTCAAGGCCAATCCTAATGAAGATCCAGGTGATCATGTGACTACCTTCCATCTTTGGTGTTCATCTAACTCATTGAAATATGACTCCATACAGTTGCGATTGTTTCAAAGTACTCTTATCGGGAGTGTCACGAAATGGTACATCGATCTCGATCGCTCAAGATACTCTTCTTTTGGAAAACTGGCGATGGCCTTCCTTAACATTTCCAGTTACCTGTGAGATACGACGTTGGCACAGAGCTTCTCACCAATTTCGAACAGACAACAGTGGACCATATCTCTGATTATATCCGAGAATGGAGACGCCGAAAGAGTCTAATCAAAGTACCAGTCCCACCAGCATTCCTTCTTGAGTGGTTCCTTAAGTCTTTGGTCCCACAGTTATCCAAAGACGTCGCAACCTCCAGATTTTTCTCCGAAGAAGATGCCATCATGAGGGCTCAACAGTTTGAGCTCATATATTCTCAGTCTGTTTTATTATACAACATCTTGCCAGATGTGCCACGTTCAATACCAGATAAAACTAGACAGAGAGTTGGACCACATGCCGATGGTATTGTTGGTTCAGCACAAACTAAGCCCGCTGAGCAATTGACAAAACAGTTGCAACAATTATCCATCCAACACACAGCAGCCAGCCAAACTACTACTTTGGCTGCTCTCCCTACCCAAACGTCGGAAGTACACTCTGTGCAGTCGACTAACCCAAAGTCCATCCAGCAGCCTGAAGGGAAGAAAAAACAATGAAAGAAGGGTAAGGGGTATAAAACACCCACTGATAATGTTGGCGGGGACAACACGAAAAAATGGAAGGCGAGGTATCCATGCAACTTGTGTGCAGAAGACCATCCAACCCATATTTGTCCTTGACTTGCAGAGGCCCAAAAGTTTGTCACACAACAACAACAAGCAGTGTTGACTAATCCCTTTCAACATGGGCAAAATTTAACTCAAGCCTCTATAAGCACAGAAGGGGGCAGCCAAGAAACTTGCCCTCCTCTGAACAATCCCTCATATGTGAACGTATATATGGTTAGGGGTGATTCTTTCATAACAACTAGAGTGCATGACTATAGTAAACCAAGCGCTTCTGAGAAGGGTAAAGAAGTTGATCTCCCATCTCTTCCTCTACAGATCGAGAAGACGTTGGGAGAAACAATGACACACATTCCAAAGGGTGCATTTAAAAAAGATTCTCACAACCCCAATGCAAGGGCTGCCCAGAATTACTTTGTTGTGGAGGATTTATCACAAACCCCTTGTGCGATGTCTGCTTTGGAGGTCCTCCAAAGCTTCCCTGCTCAGAGGAAAGCCTTGTTAACCGCTTTGGGCTCTACTGAGACTTGTAATCCGGGTACCATCATGTTAGATACAATCGACTTAAAACCTTGTCTACCTTACCACGTAGTGTTTCAGATAGTAGTGGCTCATCCCATGAAAACTTTTACACGGAATATCTTCCACATGATGGTTGATGAGGGCGCCTCGACATGCATTATGTCATTAGCATGTTGGAAGGCCATTGGCCAGCCCTCTTTGTCTCCATCACCTACTTTCCTCACTGCTTTCGACGGTTGTTCTTTCCAACCACATGGCATTGTTCCTTCTTTCCCTGTGCTGTTAGGAGGGAAAACCATGTGTGTCGAAGTAGAGCTAGTTGATTCTCCCCTCGATTATAACCTCTTGTTAGGATGGAGTTGGACTTATGCTATGCAATCTATGGTTCCTACAGTTTTCCGAGTCTTGTTGTTTCCACATGAGGGTCGGATAGTGACCATCGATCAACTGTCTTTCTCTAGACCTGACCCATCTTTGGGGGCATCCACGGTTCCAATGATTGATAATCCTCAACCAAGTGTCATTAACATAGGAGTTGGTTTTTTCCCATCCTTGATGGGTACCTTAGATTACCCACCTCCTCACGACGATATCAAATTTATATCTAATCACCATAAGGTTGAGATTTTTCAAGTTTCATCGTTCCACACAACTTACTTTGAGGATCCTTGGATTCTTCCTTCCCCATCAGCCACAATGGATGAGACAGGGCACCCTGGCATGTCCATGCCCTTGTCTATTGCTGAGGTAGCGTACTTTTTAGCCCAGCAAGCTTCATCTAACCCTGATCTGACTCCTGCAAAAGAGCTAGATCCATTTCTAGAGCCTATTTGGGCTCATGGTTCTCTCACTAACGTCGATTCGTTAGACTTAGTCTTGCCTTTTGACGAAGCAGTAATCGAAGAAATGACTAGTCTGGACAAACCTTGGGAGGATCCTCATCACAGATCATATTTCCCCCCAAAGTTAAGATGAATCAAAGCAAGAGAATTCACCGGGACTATGACTGGAGATAGGTCTTGTCATACTAATCCCTTAGCTACACATAAGGTCTATGCTGAGGGTAATATGGAAACCATTGTTGAAATGATACCTATCAATATCTATGAAACCCTTGGCGTCATAGACAATGTTTTCATCGGAGAATACATCTCCCCCAAGGAAATGCCAAGAATCGACCCACAAAGATTCTATCATGAGATAACTTTGTTGTTTTTCAAGCTCACTTTGAGATCCGAAAGCAACATCCGGCGAGACTGCAATTATTCTTTTCGATCTTGTCTGGCTTAACTGAGAAAAGTAACCATTATGGAGTCTTCTTTAAGCCCTTTTCAGACTCCTTAAAGATGAAAATATTTCCAAGTGACCTTGTTTCTTCACACTCGTTAAATTGGTCCAGAAGAACGTTCCTTAAACAGGTCTCCTTTTAAGCCCTTTTCAGACCCTCTAAAAATGAAAAGATTGTCAAGCGATCTCGTGGCCTTTCATGCTCATTAAACTGAAATTTGAAGTCACGTCTTTCTGACGGTAGTTTACCCCTTTTTTGGTTCGGATGGTCAACTGTATGAACAAAGGTATACTCTATCAAATTCCCATTCTTTAGAAGAGTACTCTCAGGTATAATTTTATTCCTTTTTCGAGCCTGAGGGACTAAATTTATGAAAAAGAAACCCCCACGGAGTCCATAGTTAAGCTCTTTTCACACTCCCTAAAATTGAAAAGATCGTCGAGCGACCTTATTCTTTCACACTCGTTAAATTGGTCTAGAAGAATATTCCTAACGGAGTCCATAGTTAAGATTTTTTCAGACTCCTTAAAAGTGAAAAAATAGTTGAGTCTCTTGTCCTTGTCACACTCATTAAAATGGTTTTGAATTGACGTCTAATCGGTGCTAGTTTATCCCTTTTTCGAACCGACTAGACTACTATCGAAAAAGGTACCCCAGCAGAGTCTCCTTTTATGCTTTTTCAGACTCTCTAAATATGAAAAACCACCGAGCTTACCTTCTCTGGGATCGTTAAACTTACATCGAAGGACGTTACCATTGTGTGTTCTATCAACTGCATTTGCATACCTTATCTTCTAGCCTTGTGACAGTTTTCTTTTGCATCTTAACACCTTTGGCTGCCGAAAGATTTTTCCCAAGTATCATTTTACCAGAACATCAGTCTTGTCCTTGTACCTTGAGCTTGTATGTTTGCAGTACTCGTTCCTCCATTGTAATGTAATATTCCTTTATTCTTTTTCCAAAATTATCGAAAAGAACAAAAAAATCAAATATACCCCAAAAAGAGGATGGGAAAAGTATTTTCTTTATTGGCAGCATAATGAGTCGCCCTTGGATAAAGCACATCTGTCTGTTTGATCATCAGAATATGGGATGTAGTACGACCTTAGGAAAATTTTCTCGCTATAAAGAGTTGTGTCCTCCACCATTTGGTTATTCTTCCAAACATATGGAGAGTTTGTGTTGCCTCCTGCTTCGTAGACTTATGATTAACATATATGCTTCCTGAGTCTCATCACTTGTCGTGCTATTGTCCAAGGGAATTTTGTCACTAAGCCTAAGTCGTCCCCTCTGCAATATGTCTCTTTTTCGCATACTCGACCATCCTGAATGTCTACTAAAGTCCTTGTTCAAAATCATTGAAGCCTTCAGTCCGATCATCAAGATTATCAAGTCCATAACCGACGAGCCGTTGAAGACCTCTGGGTAGTGCAGTCGTACACTCATATTACACTCCTACCCGAGTTCTAGAAGATTTTGAAGTTGTTTCTCAAGCTCTGAAGTCTAGCCATCAGGCCAAATCAGCTTCTGGAAGATGGATACTCTATATGTATATCTTTCTGATTTTGAGATGTAGCTCCGCTGTGTATTATTCGCGGCTACTCTTTATAGTTATTTGACATGGATCTACAGTGTATTTTATGGGTAGCCATGGTTCTATTTTATCCCGATCATGGGTATGCCCACATTGGTGAGACATTTGTTGTTTTGCAGACGGCACCTCCTGGTTCCTGATCCTTGGGCTCAATCATTCAGCACATCAGTAAAGATTGGTAATGTATTTCAACCATAAGATGCTCTTCTAACCTCACACATTAGGGGGCATCTGTTATAACCCTAAATTGCACCACACATGCTTACATGGCATCAGGCCAACTCATATCCCTTTCTTTCCAAAACTCTGTTGAACAACTCTTTGAAAATCCTCTTGTGTCAAGGCCCATGTGCCCTAACCCATTACTGCACATGTGTGCACGCTGGCTGACTCACAACAACCCGCGTGTACCTAACAAAGCACGAAAAAAGGAAAGTTGTCGATGGAACAAAAAGCTATGGGTTAGTTAACTGAAACTCTCGACCATGCATGGTCGAGGGTTCGTCCAAAACCCTAGCTCCTTCTAGCCTATAAAAGAAGGGGTAGGGATACCATTTGGAAGAAGGAAAAAATATAGCGAAGAAACTCTTCCCATTTACGTAATCCATTGTCCCAACCCTTTAGCCTTTCCTCATGCCAAAGGAGATTTAATGCAAAGCAGTTGAAGGACAGAAGAAGAGGATCCCAGGATCAGGTTCAAGGAGCGGTGGTCGGTCTCAGCTTTTTTGTAAGTTGATTCACTTTCAGTTATAAAAAGAATACTTTTCCCATCCCAATGCATGAATTGTCTATGGTTTGATTAATTTATGCTGGATTTCTAACCCTTGAGTATAGAAGTAGCATGCATGCATAGTTGTTGTTTGTCTTGAGTGCAGGTCATCTGTGGAAGGATCAGCGCAAGCAAGTAATCGAAGAGCAACGGAGGATCTACATTGAATGTCGGTAATAAGGTTGGTGGTCCTTTTCCATGCATTTACTGTGAAAAAGGGATTTAAATCTTGGGTTGTAGGTAAAAAAGTAGTTTCTATTCGATCAAAATTTGCATGCAAGTCTGACCCTAGTTTGCTAGTCCGTAGGGAATTCTGTTGTTGGCAAACACCCTATGGACTAGAAAACTAGGGTCAAACTTGCACATAGATTTTGACCGAATAGAAACTACTTTTTTACCTACAACCCAAGATTTAAACCCCTTTTTCACAATAAATGCATGGAAAAGGACCACCAACCTTATTATCGGCGTTCGATGTAGATCCTTTGTTGCTCTTCGATTACTTGCTTGCGCTGCTCCTTCCACAGATGACCTACACTCAAGACAAACAACAACTATGCATGCATGCTACTTCTATACTCAACGGTTAGAAATCCAGCATAAATTAATCAAACCATAGACAATTCATGCATTGGGATGAGAAAAGTATTCTTTTTATTACTGAAAGTGAATCAACTTACAAAAAAGTTGAGACCGGCCACCGCTCCTTGAACCTAATCCTGGGCTCCTCTTCTTCTGTCCTTCAACTGCTTTGCATTAAATCTTCTTTGGCATGAGGAAAGGCTAAAGGGTTGGGACAATGGATTACATAAATGGGCAGAATTCCTTCGCTATATTTTTTCCTTCTTCCAAATGGTACCCCTACCCCTTCTTTTATAGGCTAGAAGGAGCTAGGGTTTTGGACGAACCCTCGGGCATGCATGGCCGAGAGTTTCAGTTAACTGACCCATAGCTTTTTGTTCCGTCGGAACCTTTCCTTTTTTCATTCTTTGTTAGGTACATGCGGGTTGTTGTGAGTCAGCGAGCATGCACATGCGTGCAGTAATGGGTTAGGGCACATGGGCCTTGACACAAGAGGATTTTCAAAGAGTTGTTCAACAGAGTTTTGGAAAGAAAGGGATATGAGTTGGTCTGATGCCAGGTAAGCATGTGTGGTGAAATTTAGGGTTATAACAGGGAGGCAAGCAACATAAGGATTTTGATACTTTGAAAGAGAAGATCAGTTCAGTGCCAGTTCTTGCACTTCCAAATTTACGACAACCTTTTGAAATCCAAACAGATGCAAGCTATTATGCAATAGGAGTAGTTTTGCTACAGCATGGTAAGCCCATTTGTTTTCATTCTGAGACTTTTAATGGTGTCGTGATTAACTATCCTACGTATGATAAGGAATTGTATGCATTGGTACAAAGTGTGAAAAAATGGAAACATTATTTGTTGGGGAAAGAAACCATTGTTCACAACGATCATCAACCACTGCAATACTTACAATCACAAACAAAGCTACAACAACCTAGGCACTTCAAATGGATGGGTTTTCTTCAACAGTTCCACTTGGTCATCAGGTATAAGAAGGGCATTTATAACAAAGTTATTGATATGCTTTCAAGGCCTATTATTAGTGCTTCAGTTATTCTTAAGCATAGTCCTATCATGCATGAAAGTTATGTTGAGCAATATGCTTTGGATATTGATTTTAAAGAAGTATATGAAACTTTGTGTCATTCTAACCATGTTGAGGAATTGGATTACCATGTGCATGATAATATTTTGTATCATCTTGGCAAGCTATGTATTCCACAGGGGGAAAGAATCAACACTATAAGAGAAGCCCATTCTTCTCTTATTGCTGGTCATTTTGGTGTAGGCAAGACAGTGGCTAATTTGCAAAGATACTGCTAATGGCCTAAAATGAATGAAAGTGTTTCAATATATGTTTGAGGATGTTCATTATGTGCCACAAGTAAACCTAGAAATTGAAAGTTGGGTTTGTATACTCCACTTCCGGTTCCTTCTCATCCTTGAGAAAGTATTTCCATGGATTTCGTAGGAGGTCTACCTATGTCTAGATGAAATCATGATTATCTTTATGAAGTGGTAAATTAAATAGTGGTGCATCTTCTTCATGCTTATTGCAACAAGCATCCTAAACTTTGGGATGAGCATTTACACTACATTCAGCATGCATACAATCGAGTTAAGCACTCTTCAACTCAAACGTCGCCATTTGAAGAATGTTTTGGATATTTGCCCAAATCTCCTTTAGATTTTATCTTTGGGAAGGATATTTCTATTGATGGTCAATATGACATTGATAGGGTAGAAAAGTTCATTGAACAAATTCAGTCGATACATCAAATGGTGAAAGAGCAGTTGGAAAAGAGTCAAGCCAAGTACAAAACGAGACATGACAAGCATCGTGTTGATCACAGTTTCCAATTTGGAGATGAAGTTTGGATTTACATCAGTAAGGAGAGGCTTAAAGGAGAAGGTAAAAAATTGAAACCGATTCGATATGGTCCTTTCAAGATTATCGACAAGATTGGTAACAATGCCTTTCGTTTAGATTTACCTCCTTATATGCAAATGTATGTAGTTGTTAATGTTGAGAATTTGAAATTGTATGAGCCTCCTTTGATTGATGATCAAGGAGAGCATGTTTAGATTCCTTCTATAGATGATTTTTCCCTAGAATATCTTACATAACTTCATGAAGACACCATCCTTGACAGGAGAATGTGAACTTCAAGACGAGGAAATGTGGAGTATCTTCGAGTTGGTATTAAAGGTACAAATCCAAGCAAAGCCAAGTGGAGAGAGGTTGGAAGAGTGAGGGAACTATACCCTCATCTTCAAATAGACTGAAAATAGTCTTTTGGAGGTCCAAAAGCTTTCCAATGGGGAGGTGTGATCAGGGCATCAAATTTTGCTCAAAAATTCAAAGTGCTCGGAATTGCTCCAAATCGAATGAGAGTGTAGGCATCCTCATTACGAATCCAAAGCAACTCATTTGGGTTCAAACAAGCGTTGGGAGCGAGATATATCGCATTCTGTTCAAAATAACAAACAGGCAAAAAAAAGGACGTTGACTGTACAGTCTGTACAGTCCGTACTGATGTTGTCGTGGCAGGTCGTATGACACGTGGTAGGTAGTTAATGAAACAGTTGGAATGTGACATGGTTTGCTGGCAGCAAATGGGATGGCAACACGTGGCCCAATCAATGGTCGCCATGTGTCACCTGTTTATTGGTTAAAATCTTTGCACTTGGCAGGAGTCGACCTCGTGACCTCCGAGCAAGGTAAATCTTTGGGAAAGGCCGTCCAACCGGCATGCCCACACATGTTACTTAATATGTAAATGCATTGTAATATATTTAACATTGTAAAAATGTGTGTTGGGGTGTGAACCGGGTCGGGGCTAAGACCCGACCCATTGTTATATTGTGTTGCATACGACCGGTGCTACAGCGATTAGACCCACCATAATATATGTTGTAATCATTTGAATGTGAGTGGTTTGGTTAACATGTGACCAACGTGTATGCGTGCGGGTTTAAACCTTACGGTTATGTCAACGGTTTGGAACTTAGCTCTATTGCGTAATAGCGCACGGTCATGTGGTGACCATGTTCCCACAGGCCTTGGTAGTTAAGGCCGGCGCGTAACCGTTCGACAGTTTGGACCGATTGTGCAGTTGCGCCCGGTGCCAAGTTTTTACGCTTTAAAATGTGTGTGGGCTAGGTTGAGCCACGGGAGGTGCGTTTTGTAGATGCAGAGACAACAAGCTTGAAGGGGGGACTTCCAAGAAGCCTATCTTCTTCATTTTTTGGCCAAACGAGGTGCCTAAAAAGACCAACTAGGGGTTTTTGGATGTTTTGAAGCCATTGGAGCAATCTATTTTGGCATTTTGAGCATTGTAAAGCACATTTTTCAGCACTTTGATAAAATAATACAAATGATCCATTGGAAGCTGGACCAGGAGATGTAGCCCAAGAGAGGGGTAAACTCATTTATCATTTGTTGTGTTATGTGTTTTCTATTCACTGATTATGCTTCTATTTATATGCATCTTGAATGAGTAAAACCTATTAAAGTTGTGTTGCAAAGTTGATCCATTTTCATTTTAACACATAAATTTTACTTGCAAATATTTTCAAGAATACAAGTCTTCTTCATTTTTAGATCATATCACCAGGCAACAGCAGATATTTTTGCAAAGTCATACGATGGAAAGAAAGCTATAGTGGGCTCTCTAGAACTGATAGTTGATGAAGATGCCATCTCTTCAGCAACTGGCTTACCCAAAACATGCTAAAGTTGGTTTAAAACAACAATGATCAAGAACTTGGATTTTAGGGTATACCTCAAGATAGAATTTCGAAGCATAACATGGAAGAAAAGCATTCTTATTTCTTACCTTGAAGATGAATGGCAAGATCTGTTCAAAGGCATTCAGTTATACTTAACCTCAGAAAGCAGGTATGACAAGTTAATGTTATATCATTTTAGACTCCTAGATCACTTCACAGGGAGGGTCCTTCTAAATTTGTCGTTCTTTCTTCATAAGAGTCTAACCAAGGTGTGTAATAAGATCAAAGTCGAACCTTTTAGCATAAAAAATGCCCTTTGTCATTATGGCATGATTAAAATGATCATCTTGGAAGAATTGAAACGAAGAGAAAGAAATTGGCATCACTTTCTCTTCTGGGAAGGTTTTGAGACCCAAACTCAACCTATAAATGAGAAGAAGAAAGCAGACAAGAAGCAGTCAAATTCTCAAAGTAGCTCAAGGAGGAGGAGATCTCTCCCAAAGCCACCAGAAGAAAAAAATTCTAGCATAAAGCCCAAGAAATCTAAAAAGAAACTAGATTTTGAAACAAACTCAGAGCAATCCACAGTGAAAAAGACAAATGCTTTAAATCTGCCATACACAGATTCAGACACAGAACCAGAAAAGGAAGATGAAAGTCCAGCCATCAAAAGTCCAAAACACTCCATGGAAACTGCATAGGATTTTGAATCTTTTACCCCCAAATATGAAGGTGAAACCTCAAGAAATAAGAAATCAAAAAAATCACAAAAGATTAAGGATCTGAAAGAGGTAATAGCACAGCAGGAGGTTCTGGAAAGGGTGATAAAGGCAAGATATAAAGCTTTATCAGAGAATTTTGCAAAGACAAATGCAGCTTTTGAGAAGCTAGTACGTGAAATAATTAAAGACAAGAAGAAAAAGAAAAAGATCACAAAGGATTATAATAGCTTATGGTGGTTAGCTAAGCGCCTGAAGAGGAAAATCAAAAAATTGAAGGAAAACATTAACACACACCTAGATTTACAGGTGTTGGCCCAGGTTGCTATAAATTTGCAGGGAGAGTAATCAAATGAACATTGATTTTTGATGGAACAAGAGTTTTGAATATGAAAGGTTTTCTTTTTTTATCAAAACAGAGCTTTTACTAGCACAGAAGGCGAAATTATAACCAATTAGTTGTTGAAAAGCAAAGCTTTCATCAGCTAATTAGCAAATTCTAAGGCGAAATCGCTGGTGAAACTGCAGAATGGGAATTTTGAAGAGTTGAGCTCGAACAGAGCGATTTTGGAGTGATTTAAAGGATAAGAGAGTATTAAAAGATTAATCACCAAATCAAGAAATATTCAGTTTCAAAGATTCGTGAAGATTTTGGAGGTGAATGCTTAATTGGTCAACTAAAGCTTTGTTCATAGTTGTTGAAAGATTTCCAGCCACTGAAGACATGTGTCTTTTCTTCCACGACACATCAGGGACATATAAATGATGAAGACTAGATGTCAAAGACCAACTATGAAGATAGTTCAATTCCTAAGAATTAGTTCTTTATTATCCTATTGTATTCAGTTAGTTTTCTTCTTTCTATATTTAGAAATCTAGATCTAGTTTTCCAGGATCTAAGACTTGTTATAAAGGTTATAAATGCTTGTCTTTTTGGCATACCAGTGGTTCGATTCTGGATAGGGGACTATATTATGTTGTAAACATACTTTTACTATGATACTACAAATCACAGGTTTCTCTCTCTATTGATGTCATATTCTCATTTTCCTTCTGTACTTTCTATTAAGTTGTTATAGCTATAGAATAATGGTTATCTCGTTAGTTAGCTCATAACTTGATATTAAGTTGTTTATCATTGTTTATTGTTTATCATTGTTTATAAACATTGTTTTCTCACCCATTTAAAGCTATCATCTGATCATCAATCCTTGAGAGCACTGGTTTATTTGATTTTCATTTTACTGCTTGAGTGCCATACTATAATCGAGTTATCCCATTGATCCACACATACATAAACACAAAAACAAGTTTTCTTCAAGTTACCAAGCATCTTTGACCTACAACCTCAAAGCGTTTCTTGGAGTGATAACAAATTGGCGTCATTGTCGGGGACGAGACTGAAGCTCAGCTTTCTTGGGATACGACACAGAGTTGATCTTTGATGATAGACAAATATTAGACATTACATTGGTTGTAATTATCTATCTGGTGACTCCACAAGTTCATCCTGGCTCCAAAGAGGATCAGTACCAGGGCGAATCCACAAGAATCACCTGTCACACTAGTTCCCAACCTAGAACTAATTCTCAAAAGAGGAAGATCATTCAAAGGTTAGACTTCAAAATCGGGCTCTAAAGGTAATCCTCTTTCTAGTTCTAAGAAATCTACTACAGAAAAAATTGAATCTTCTTCCACTAAGATTGTCAGTGAAAAAGAAACAATAACCACTATAGAAGAATTAATTATTTCTTATCAAGAGGAAAATGTCATTGTTGAAGAAGTGATAGACTAAAATTTGGTTAAAGAGTCATCTAAGACCCTAGAAAGAAATCACATCTCTTCATCTCTTGAGTCCTTTCATTCACAGCAGGAAGAAGATCATATAAACATTCACACTAGCCTCCTTGTTGTAGAACATCTTCTTCAAGAGTTGTCTGCTAAAGGTGAAGAAAACTTGGCTGAACAACTTGCAAATTTCTATAGAGCCTCATATCAGACTTCTTTCCCATCAGAGAATTCCCCTTCTTTAAAATTAAATTCCCCCAATGTTGAGGAATATGAGAAAATACTATCACCTCTCTGCTAGGTATGCGCCACTAATATTTCCAAATCCAGTATCAGCCATGCCGACAGGAGACTATTAGAAGTACATGCCCAAATTCACAGGTGAAGGTGATGTGACTGTTGAAGAACATATAGAGGCCTTTTACAATTATGCAGAAAACCTTAACATTGAGGAAGAAGATGTTTGGACTCGAGTTTTTGTCCAAATTTTAGATGGCCATGCCAGGAAGAGGTTCAAAGAACTTCATGTTGCTTCAATAGCTAGCATAGAGCAATTGGATGATGTCTTTTTAAAACATTGGGGTGATAGAAGAGATTTTTTGTACTATATTACTGAATTTGGAAATCTAAGGAAAGTGTTATCACTGAAATTTCGTCTACACATGGCGAAAAGAACTCAACATCGTCAAACAGTAATGAAGTCATTCATGGCACTGAATTAATTTCACAGCATTGCAAAAAGGTCAAAAACTATACAAAGTAACCAAAAATTGAAGGGCGCTTTACAGAAGTTGGGTGCGCGCGCACATGCGCGGAACAAGAACGAACCATGCGCGCATACGCGCACGATGCACGGTTGTTAGCGCAAAAACCCGCAAACCTGCTAAACAGCACATTTATTGAATTGGTCGGCCTCCCAACCACTTATGTATCAGCTCCCAAGCCGATTTGACCCTCAAATCTGAGCTGAATCTGCATGGTAAGCTGGTCAAATACCTAATGAAGCCCTAAAGAGCCCCTTTTCACACTTCAAAGGAGTTACATAATCACCCAATGCTATGCTATAAAAATCCATGAAGAAACATCATTTTCTCAAGGAATTTCATGTAATGTTATGCTGCTTAGATTGTTTTAAGGACTCACTCCTTGGCAATAACACATTAGCACCATTTCATTGAGTTATCCACCTCTCCATTGAGTGGATGTGCTAGGAGTTCTTTCACCATCATTCTCATTTTCTCATTGTAAGGAGAGAAAGTTTGTGAGGGCCTCAAGAGCCTTCCATTGGAGAAAGGAGGGACTCATAGTCCCCTTTCCTCATTGTGCTTTGATTTCATCAATTGATCAGCCTAAAAAACATTGGTGATATTGGTCTTTTGTGTTTGTTATTTCTTTATCCATATGCTTCTAATTTTAGTTTGTTTTAATTTAGTTCTTGCTTATAGTTTTGTTGTTCTTTTCCTAACTCTTTCCTCTACAGCTGTCATGCTCAGCAAGACCCAATTGGGCATGTAAGCACCCTCGATTTGCTCACCAAGTCGACGAAAAGGGTGCAAACAGATTGGTGACCATACTGGGGAGAAGGTATCAATTCCTCCCTCATTTGGGTTTATTTTTCTTTCCTTTTCATTTGTTTAACTTGCAGGTGCACAAACCGGCCTCTGTCGACCTGCTAACCAGCCAATTCACAAGAGAATTGAGATAAATCCATTCGGATTTTTCTTCCTCGGCCGTTTGTCACAGGTGCGCGGGTATTCCACCCCACAGACGCACATCGTGTGTGCATGCGCCTGAACAATAGTTTTCCTATGCGCGCATGCGCTTTCTGTCTTAATTCTGATATCACGCAGGTGCTCTGTGCGCCTCTGTCTACACTGGGGGCCGTGCATCTGAGCTAAATTTCACATTGTAAGGTATTGAGATGTGGGAAAATTCATTTTCCTTCTTAAGAATGATGTTATGCATGCTCTAAATACTGCACCACACTTAGACCCCTCATCTTATAAAGGGGATAGTCAAATGAACATAGGCACTTAGGTGGATAAAAATCAATTTCCCTTATTTGCTTTTTTCCACGTGGATGGCTTGCTTTGATTTACAATCTAAGGTGAACATCAATTTTAATCACATCTAACTCACATTTGGGACAAGAAATTAAAGTAACAATCCTTGAGTATTCTCTTCTCTCGTGCCTTCAAGTGATCTTGAGAATCAGAAAAAGATTGTGAAAAACAATCTCATCTCCCTTAACAAAATTCCAAAACCTTTAGGAGAGGACAAAGGCCCTTTTGGGACCCCTCTTAGTTTCATTTTTTCAAACATATCTTAAATTTGTAATGGGCCCATACATGCCCACATGTCACAAAGGTAGGATAATGGTTGGAATTTTTCTCTCTTAGATCAAAAAACTAGGAGAGTTTAAAGGTTTGTAATGGTCCCATACATGCCCACATGTTCAATCTAGGATAGTTTCATGCTTTTTCTAGATTAAACTCACACATAGGGAGTTAAAGGATAGTAACAGACCCACATGTCCACATGTTAGTTTCCTAGGGCTTTTAAAATTCCGCAAGGTTGTACCAATGACATCTAGTTAATTAGGTAATCAAACTCTTGTAAGGACCAAGCGAAGTCCACATGCAGCAGGGTGACATCTAAATTAACTAAAATTTGGCACACTTTCACTCACACACAAAAGTCACTCATCACTCACATAGCCTCTTCTCGAAACGTGGAGGTCAAAGTAAGTTTCCTCCAAAGGGATTCCGAAAATACCCCATCTTTTCTTGACAGGACTATCCACTCCCACTTTTAATCAAACGAGTTTGGTTCTCACCCCCAGCCTCACAAAACAACATCATCTAAAATTTTTTGTAAAAACTTACTAAGTTTTCCTCCACAGGAGGTACCAAAAGAAATTTTTAGTCTAGGTAGGATTTCAGGGATAGGCATCCAAATAACTCCTCGTTATCTAGTTCTCGCATTTTCAAACATAGAGGTTGACAAATAGGGAACTTCAAATCCTCCAAGTCAAGTGTTCCAATCACCATAAGGCAGGGAGATACCCGTGAAGGGTTGAAGGCCGAGGTCTGGTTGTTCTGTGCATCCCCCCTTGAGGCACCCACTTCTTGGACGGGATCCATCCCGTGACCCATTTCTTAGGCCAAAAATCTAAATGTCGCACTTTGACCGAGGTACCTAGTGACCAACTTTAGGACATCTACCTAGGTGGAAATTGTGGGCTGCAATTGCACCTTGATTGGATTTTGTGTGGCTATTGGGAAATATCGCCAGCTCTTTCGGGATCTGCCCCCTCTACCCCTCATTATAACCAGTTATTTCATCCTTCACTAGTTTCTCTTCCGATGACTTCAGACCCCACTGTTGAGTACTATTGGAAGGTCCAGTGCTATTTGAGAGGAAGGACATTACGTCTTCTAGGACACGAGCATTTGCTTTCTTTTGATTTCCCCCACAAGGACAAAACCCACTTACCCCTATATATGCTTCTTTCTCATGTTATGATGCACATCTAATTTCTGTTTGATTTGGATATATATATTGTGTAAACATTCAACGCAAAGGCTTTTTGTTTCTATATTTCTCTCACCACTTGTTTCACACATCCACACAACTAGTCTGACATCATAGGGGAACCACAGAACCCCCATCGTTCACGATGCTTGCTCAACCTCCCTCCTATCTTAGGGGGAGTATCTGGTCGTACCCACTCATCAGTACCTCCTTCACACACTCCTGTGAGTGCTACTATCTTAGGATTAGCTTTGCTTGGTTCTACATTACTTGGGTCAACTTCCCAAGGTCATCCATTCACAAGATCTCCTTTACATGGAAGCGAGGGACCCACTTCCTCTCAAGGAGGGAGCACCAATCCACCTAGTCCCCATCAAGGGTTAGGTTCACAACACACTATGGCTGGAGCTAATCCTCCCACCCCACTATAGATGCCATATTTGGCCTCTCTCAACATACCGGATCTCACCAAGCTCACCAATGATCCTATATTGCATGATGCCACATGGCCTGCAATGCCAACAAAACTTCCTTCAGACATACCAAAGTTTGAAGGAAAGGTAGGGGATGACCCCGCCAACCACGTCATGACCTTTCATCTATGGTGCTCTTCTAATAGAATTATGAATGATTCCATCAGACTGCGATTATTTCAACGCACACTTACTGGCCCATCAACCAACTGGTATGTCGAAGAAAAATCAGGGTCCCATGGGACCTTTGAGTCCTAGGCCAAAGCATTCTTGACCTTCTTCCAATTACCCATCCACCATGACAATGGTCTAGAACTATTATCTAACTTCAAATAGACCTCAGCCACCCACATCGTTGACCACATTCATGAGTGGCATAGGCGACATAGTTTGTGTAAAGCAGAAACCACCAAGCAACAGTGCCTTGATTGGTTTCTTAGATCACTTGTCTCTCTCCTTGGAAAGGATGTCGCTTCCACCTTCCCTCAATCTGAAGAGGAAGCCATTAGTAAGGCCCAACAGTATGACCTCATTTACGCACAGTCAGGGTACTTATACACGGTACTTCCTGACCTTCCAAAACCTGTACCATTTGGCCAAGACAAACCTAGGATGTCTCATTCAGTAGACGGACTAATAGGTGCCACCACACACCATGGTCCACAACCGCAACCACCACCGATGTATGGAACACCTCAATACCTATCGGCCTACGGGGGCACTTCATACTACCCCCCACCCCCTTATCAACAACCATATCCTGTTGTTATACCTCCACCCATCAGTGGACCACCACCGACACCTCCCACACATCCACCTATTCCCACACACAGTGGTACTCCCTCAATGTCATCTTATATTACTAGTGAGAGAAATGTGCCTTCCTATGTACCTTATGGATCGGTACCACCATAGAATCCATACTTCCCGTTTCCTGGTCCCCCACAACCCATGGCTCCCCCACATCCTCATGCGGGGGTAAATTTTGTTCAACCCTCCGCTGCTCAACAATACCAAAATTTTGAACAGTTGAACACAACCAACCCAACTCACCCTTCGAACAATGCCAAGAAGAAAGGATGGGACAGGAATAACAACAACCCTGGTCAAGGAAGGAATCAACCCCCACAGCACCAACCCACTGGGGGCAACCAGAACCAAGGGAACCAACACCCCCAAGGGGGCAATAACAAATGCCCAGGGTGAAATAATGTTAAAACCATCCACCCTTGTGCTTTTTGTGGCGAGTTCGGTCATTACACTCACCATTGCCCCCAGATTGCTGATTTCAAATGGTTGAAAGACTCGGGTAGTCTTCCCCATTCTCCTGCACAAGTTTCCCCTCAGCAAGCACCACAACAGTATGTGCAACAACCCCCTCCCGCCGTGCTGCAAAATCCTATCCCACATCAAGGGGTGATAAACACCCAACAGGACATGCAACATCCCCCACCTCAGGTAGGTCAATACCACAACCCCAACAATCCAGCAGAGCGTACAATTCTCCTCACCAGTGAGGAAGAGATCCTTCTTCAAATACGGAATCGTCAGTATCAGACACCAGTTGAGTCTACTCCTATCTCTCCAGAGACAAACCCTACACCGACGGGACCCACGTTGGTGATCCCTCTCCCTTCCGCCGAACCACCATTACGCATCCCTCACATCCCCTTGCGCAGGAATGTCCACAACCCACAGGCTAGGGCCACCCACAACTATAGCTTGATCGACGACTTATCACAATCCCCGGCTGCCATGTCAGTCTTGGAAGTCCTCCAGACTTGTCCTACACAACGGAAATCTCTACTTTTCTCCTTGGGGGCAGTCGACCCTGCAGATACTCGACTCATCACCTTTGATATTGATAGTTGTGAACCTCGTCTTCTTGCCTTGGTCGCTATTCAAATACCAGTAAAAATACAGAACATCACCGTCCATCGGTGTATCATTGATGAGGGTGCATCTATATGCATCATGTCCAAAACAGTATGGCAGAAACTTGGTTCCCCGGAACTCATACCCTCCGCCATCACATTACGAGCTTATGATGGACGACCATCATCCCCTGAAGGGCTCTTCCAAAATGTCCCCGTGGAACTCGGGGGAAAAACTATTCTCATTGACATCGAATTTATCGACGCTCCGCTCGATTACAATATCTTGTTCGGACGTAGCTACATGTATGCTATGAAGGCAGTGGCATCATCCGTCTTTCGGACAATCATGTTCCCCCATAACGGGAAGATTGTAACCATTGACCAAGTCTCACATTATGAGCCTAACCCATCTGCCAACCTTGATAACATTCTTCCTCTCATCCACACCAACTATGACACATACCCACTCGTAGAGATGGGTCCTGGGATTTTCAAATATTCATCCTTATTAGGGACATACCATGGAGCACCACCACTCCTTCCCCCTAATCAAGTATGCATCATTTCATATAACGGAACTCACGCAAAGGATGCTCTTCCTCCTAAGGAGCTTCTGTCATTCCTAACATCTCAGTAGTTGCATAACCACTCCAGCCAGATCCTCCTCCACACTCGTCGACCTCAACAGTCCCCGAATCCATATCCCCTCACGAACATAGTCCCATTTGGGAGACAGTTCCCCAACCCCTCACCCAAATCCCCTTATTTTACCCTCCACCCGGTATAGAATATTTCCAGGTAGCCGCAACACTCACACTACCTAATATGGTCTTAGAAATCCCAGTGTGGTATTTACATCCACCTGAGATGGTCCCTCGCCCATCCCTTCCTCCAGAGGAAGGCCTCCCCATGATGATTCTCGTCCTTACCCCCACGACCCCCATACTCCCTAACCCCCCTGCTATAGCTGGGGGCAGGAGAAAGAAGAAGGAGCCCACAGCTCCACTTCCTCCACGCATCCCACCACCTTGCGCACTATGTGAGAAAGAGGGTCACCAAACCAACAACTGCCCATCACTACCTGAATTACGGAATTTGATTCCCCCCAATCTAACCCCCACAATACCCATCACTACTGCTAGTCCCCCCACTACCACCTAACCTTCCAATAGTAAAGGGTTGAGGACCAAATTTTCTTGCGCTATATGTTCTGAATATGGCCATTACACTCATCATTGCCCGACACTGCCACGCTTTTGGCAGACATTAGCGGTTGTACGCCAGAACGACCCACGCCCTGCTACGTCCTCCATAACAAATATCACTGACATTCACTATGTCACCACTTCAGTCAATGAACCCATGATATGCCCTTGCTCTCTTTTCGCTTCATTAGTGCATTTTACATACCAGTGTCCAATGATCCTGGCATATAGGCAACGTCAATTGGCTCTGCGTCACCAACCCGCAGAGGCGATAATTGATCTTACCTCCTCACTAGCGGATCTTCATGTCATTTCTCCCGAACCTAAATCACTCCCAACACCCCCATGGTTCTTAGATGACTTCTCTGAGGATTTACCCCGCAACCCCCCCAATTCCCCTGCTCATTCCCCTACGAAAACTCTCCACCCAACCACCACGGGTACCCCTCAATACTTCAACATATGGTTCATGTCAAGTGAACCCTCCCCCTCTCCTAGCATTGCCCCCTCTGCTTCTCCACTAGGGGGCAACCACATTGTCACTGATATTACTCCTCACGATCCATTATATTCTCGTCGTTTCCAATGCAACGAGGAAATACTCGAAGAGCTACAATGCCCCGACTCTCCCTAGGATGCACTACATCATTGTGAACTCTTCTTTCCACAGGAATCCCTCATGCCTCCTAACCAAAACCCCATTTACGCGGTCGAAACCAAAGATTTTATCCCATCAGGGCCTATCGATTGGTTCAACAATCCCATTCCTGCCCCTGATGCTTTTGAAGAAGGTAATATGGCCAACATTTCCCCCACCATCAAAATCGACATTTCCATTAAAAACGGCATCGTCGAAGAAATCATCATTGGAGCTGCTTGCACTCCTCAGGAAATCGCCGCATATAAATCCCTCTTCCAAGAGTATAGGGATATTTTTGCCTAGTCATACACAGAAATTCCTAGCCTTGACCCATCTATTGTCGAGCATCGCATCGACACCTGGCATGACATCACACCAGTTCACCAGAAACAGTGACCGATGCACCCATCCAAGGCCGCAGCTATCAAAGCCAAAATTGACAAATTACGTACGACCAGGTTTATTTACCCCATCGCTTACACTTCATGGGTTTCCAACCCTGCACCCGTCGACAAAAAACAAGACACTATCTGCGTTTGCACAGACTTTCGCAATCTCAATAATGCATTTCCCAAAGACAACTTTCCAACGCCTTTCATCGATCAAATTATCGACAACTGCGTCGGCCATGAGGCTCTATCCTTTATGGACGGATTCTCTGGCTATAACCAAATTCAAATCCACCTAGCAGATCAGTATAAAAATGCATTCATTACCCCATGGGGTACTTTTTCATATCGTGTCATGCCTTTCACCTTAAA
Organism: Picea engelmannii; assembly: GCA_009831015.1. NCBI lineage: Eukaryota > Viridiplantae > Streptophyta > Pinopsida > Pinales > Pinaceae > Picea > Picea engelmannii. The sequence goes on from ML791862.1 coordinate 428,760, forward strand.
AAACATCGGTGCAACCTTCCAATGGGCAATGACATACATCTTCCATGATCTGGCTAAAATCATCCTCGCATACTTGGACGACCTCACAGCTCGATCCAAGAAACGCACCCAACATCTCAATGAGTTACGCATCATCTTTCAATGGTGTCGCTAGTACAACATCCATTTGAATCCCCTCAATTGTGTGTTTTACGTCACTACAGGGAACCTCCTCAGTTTTATCATTTCCCAAAACAGTATTACCGTGGACCCCCTCAAAGTCAAAGCTATCACCGAAATTCCACCTCCTTGAAATTTACGACAACTTCAGAGCCTACAAGGAAAAGCTAACTTTCTTAGACGCTTTGTTCCTGATTACGCCATCCGCACACACGGTTTCCTTCACTTACTATGCCACAACATCCCTTTTCATTAGGATGACTACGCCCAACAGTCATTTGACGATCTTAAAGTAGCGCTTTTGAATGCACCTTTGATTAGTGCACCTGACTACAATCGCGACTACATCCTCTACGTATCAGCATCAGTTGTATTAGTAGTCGGTGTCCTCGTCCAGCTCGGAGATGAAAATCGTGAACACGTCATTTACTACGTTAGTAAGAACCTCTCAGGACCACCCTTGAAGTATAAACATGAAGAGAAACTTGCTCTTGCAGTTGTCCTCGCAGTCCAGAAACTGCGCCATTACATTTTGTTGCGCACCACAAAGGTAGTCACGGATTCCAACCCTATGCAGTACTTGCTCAGCCATCGGCAAGTTAACGGAAAGTTTTCTCGATGGATCATTATCCTTCAAGAGTATGACCTTGAGTTCTCAACACCTAAGAGTAAGAAGGCCCTCGTTCTCGCCGACCTTGTCACAGCCCTTCCCTCTGACACCACCAGTGCCCCCGTCAACACCGATTTTCCTGACGAACATCTCTTTTACATTGCTTCCGATGATCCTTGGTATGGAAACCTCCTCGTCTACCTACGAACTCAAAATTTCGATAACCATCTATCATGCGATGATCATCGGCGGATTTGCCATCAGGCCCCCCGCTATCTCCTCATCGGAGACATCCTATATCGATGGGGTGTCGACACCATTCTTCGTCGTTCCCTGACTATTGACGAAGCTGACAGAGTCTTAAACAACTGCCACAGTGGTGCTTGTGGGGGCCATCTTTCGGGTATATCCATGGCTCAAAAGATTATTCGCGCAGGTTACTTTTGGCCTACCTTGTTTCATGATTGCATTCATGTCGTGAAACAATGTGAGCAATGTCAGCTCTACGCCAACAAAGCCCGAGCTCCCCCCACTCTTCTTCACCCTGTCATTACTGCGGGACCTTTTTGTAAATGGGGCATCGAATTCATGACTTGTAATCCCCCCTCCAGCAATGGTCACAAATACATTATTGTCTCTGTTGATTACTTTACCAAATGGGCCGAAGCTATGCCCACTTTAAACAACACCGCTGACACTGCAGCGCGTTTTTTCTTTAACCACGTCATATCCCGTTTTGTAGTACCACTCCAACTTGTTTTCGACCATGGGAAACACTTCGAGAATGCGATCTTCATCGAACTCTCATCTCAGTTAGGCTTCTCTCATGAATTTACCTCACCATATTACCCTCAGTCAAACGGACAGGTCGAGGCAGTGAACAAAGTCCTCAAGACCATGTTACAGCACACGGTTAATAAACATAAAACCAATTGGCATCATATGTTATTTTTCGTGCTATGGGCTTATCGAACGGCAGTAAAGACCGCTACAGGTTTCATGCCATTTCATTTAGTCCATGGGGTCGAGGCAACTCTTCCCATCGAGTGCGAAATTCCCACCCTACGCACCGCAATTAAGCTTTTACCTGACACTGCTCCAATGGAGCAGCACTTGTTGAACTTGGAGTCTCTGTATGAAGATCATCGATCTTCCTTACAGAACAACGAGGCAGCTAAAAAATGATCCAAGGCTACCTTCGATCACCATGTCAACCTTCGATCATTTCGCGAAGGCGACCTTATCCTGGCCTATGATATCGCCCATGATACCTTTGGCCATGGAAAATTTGAATCACTTTGGCATGGCCCTTACATCATCCAACATTGCCTCACCAAAGGCACATACATCCTGGCCTCCCCCGAAGGCCTCTCACTCAAGGAACCCGTCAATGGGTTATACCTCAAGAAATTTTATGCTTAGAAGTAGTCATTCTACTTTAGGTTATTTTTTCATTTTTAGTGTTTTTAATATTTTTTCTCCTACCCTCTCATCTAAACTATCCTTTATGTTATTGACAGATGCTTTCTCCACCAGCCTACCACATTGGTTACACCGACAGGGCCAGCCATTGGACACAAAATCTCACTTCGGTGGCTTGGGCTCTATACACCCCCTCACACGAAATGCTACATTCAAGCGGCATATGTTTGGGGCCAGCAACCAACAACCAATCCAAATACACTGCGGCCATTGGCCTCCTGACCGACGCCCAGCGTCATCATATTCGCCACCTTAGCATCTTCCTCGACTCTCAACTAGTCGTTCTCCATCTCAACAATGTTTACCGCGTACGCGACCTGTGTCTCTTTCGCAAATACCTGCAGGTTAGATTATTATCTCGACATTTTGATTCCATTACATTTACACATATTCCAAGACAATTGAATCAAACAACAGATGAAATAGCTAACATGGTGTTAGATTGGCATATATCACATCAAGCTACACATACATAAACATCTCAACAATCCTGTCATAGCATATAGATAGAATAGACACCATCATCATCAACAAAAACACATGTAGACAACATCAGGCTCTCAAAAAATGTATACTCATGTATATATAAAAGGCCTATCAGTCCATCTGAATGTTTACATACAAAAAATACATATGCTCGCAGGCTAGTGCCGCACCTCGATACAAAAATTGGCTCACCAGCCTATATACAATCAAAAAGGTATACATCATACATCAGGGGGCCTCTATCGCACCCCCACCTGCCCCAGGCGTTGGTGGAGGACCACCCACAGGACCCTCCTGCCCCGGCGGTAGGCATCCACTAGTCATCACATCCAGCACTGCTGCTCGCCGCACTATGGCCCGCCATGGTGGCGGCACCCCCATGCACTGCTCCAGGAATCTCTCATCCTGGATCAGTGTCCACATGCCCCCAGGCACGTCCTGCAACACCATCTCCAGACGATGGCGTATATCATCAAAGTCTACTTCGGCTGCCGCCGGAGGAGCATGTGATGGCCCCCCACCAGGATCGTCGAACCGGCACCTCCTTGCTGCCCTCTCGGGCTCTGCTGGTCGCCCCACAGCATCATTCTGCACCGTCTCTCTCCATGTGGCAGTCTCTCTGGCTCTCGACGATTCGATGCTCTCGACATCTTCACCTCGCATCTGCGATGTGCCACATCTGTACACACACAAAACAACAACAACCGATAGTATCAGCGTCTATATCACATACATATGAACTGATATCTTAAACTACAATAGAAATCAACAACATGCCCAAATGCTAAAACGTACCTCGATGGTCAAAACCCTCCCCTGGAGGCAGCACCATGTCCAGGTCCCCCCGGAAGTCAACCCCAGCATAGGGGTATCGAAGTACTACTTGAGGCATCTGCCACCATATCTGTGCCGCCTGTGCTGAAAAGTAATGGCCACCTTCGCCACCACCGTGGCGAACCAAAACTGAAGACCACCTCCTCAAGTGTGGCTCTCATGCCCCTGGAATCTCGAGCAGAACCCTCGGGCGTAGCATCGGCACCCTCTCCAAAAACCAGGCTACCAGGATCGAGCCAAATGCAAACTCCCCTGCATAGATAATTTTAGGGGCGAAATTTCGCCATTGGGCGAAATTTGAGGCCCTAAAATTTCAAGTGGGCGAAATTTTTATAATATAATGATTTATGAAATTTATGAAGTTTAGCCCAAAAAATATATTTAATAGATAAATACTTAACTTATTCGCCAATTGTATTTTTAATTCTTTTAATTCATTGGAATATTTAGCCCTCTGCGCTCTGCAGTTCGAGTCCGCATTTGCCCACAAGAATTTGACCCTCTACATTTCAAATACACATTCGCCCAAGAAAATTCAATCCTTCACGCTTCAAATCCACATTCGCCCAAGAAAACTTGGGAAAGGTGCAGGGAATGCAGTTTGCCCTCCTGAAATTTTCACGAATGTTGTTTGTCGTTCAAAAAATAATGAGAAAAGTCGAGTTCACCCTCCAAGTTTTTTGAAGGTCGCAAAGTTCTCCCTGGTGAGTTTTCTATGTGAAGTTTTCCATTCCAAAATTCCTTGAGCAGAGTTTGAATGTGTTTATATGATCTTGATTCTTATT
>ML791862.1:433215-486814 GCA_009831015.1 Picea engelmannii
TGTAGTAGATGTGGTGAAATGTTGTGTGAAGTCCATTTGTTTACCCAACACCACTCGCCAATATTTTACAAGATTTTATAATTCAGTGAAAGATTCGCCAATATTTTACAAGATTTTATAATTCAGTGAAATATTCGCCAAAATTTTACAAGATTATATAATTGACTAAAATATTCGCCAAAAAATTATATATACATTTTATATTATTGATAAAATAGCCCTCAATTTTTCCTATGTATCATGGGGATTCGCCCATTTATTATACATATAAATTTAGGGGGGGTTCTTAAAATCACCCCTGCTCCCCTGCACCTGTGGACCGGCAACAGTCCAATTGCGTGATCATCCATGCATGCAGTGTCAGCCCCCATGCAAACCACTCACGGCCCACCACCACCCTCTCCAGCACCAACAACTGGACACCACTAATCCGTTGGGTCGCAAGTGACCCGTATACACGAACGATCATCGCTGCTACGCAACGATGAGCCAGGGAGTCTATAGCACTCACGCTCACCACAGTCCCAGACATGAAGTTCTCCCCTGAGCAGTATCGCTGACCAATGTTCACAAGAGTTGTCTCCCTCAGCAGCACAGGCTCGGTCGGGAGGGGCATTCCCTGAAAGGGGAACCCAGTCAGAAAATATACATCCTCCACCGCAATGAAGGGGATCTTCTCTCCTCGCACGAGGAAGCAGTGCAGTTCCGGACTCCACATATGGAGCAGGAACTGAAGTAAATACTCCTGTTCCCGTATCAACGGGCACTCAAAAAACTTTAGCAACCCACAGGTTGCTAAAGTCGCTCGCACCTCAGGCCCCGCATTGGCCACAACATCTCGCAACTGGGCCCAATCTCGCTCTCGCCACCGCACAGACATCGTCACTGTTGGCCACCTGCAATCAACACAGAGTCCTATATCAGCTCAGATACTCATCAACAGCATCAAACAGACTCATTTTTTACCCTTAAAAACTTTCCTCAAAGGCGCGGTTTTTTCACCCGCAGGCGCGCACACATGCGCGCTTGTTCACTATATAGGTGTGCATTTATGCGCGCCTGTTCACTGCATAGGCACGCTCCTGAGCGTGTCTGTTCATCATACAGGCGCGCACAAGTGCACGCCTATCCAACCCACAGGCGCGCACTGATGCGCGCTTGTTCAACCCACAGGCGCGCCCCTAGGGCGCGCCTTAAATTTCCTCTCTCGCGCACCCATGCGCATATAATCGATGGACAGGCGTGCACGTATGCGTGTCTTCCACCGAATCGCCCATGCATGTGGGCCTACACCCCATACAAATTCCCCTAATTACCCCGGTATGCCCCCCCGTACCAGCCCTGCCCAAAAATTGAAAGCCTATTTCTATGCAGGATGATCAGAGCACTAACCTGATACTCGCACAACGTCGATCGGATGCCTCATCCTCCCTGAAACTCCAAATCTCCTCTGCAATCTGCTCGTCTAGTCACTATGGCAGCAGGTACAAATGAGGTGGCAATGTAGGCCCTACAGCTATATAAAGGCCTTTTTCCAAACTTCCACTCACCATTCCGGGAGCCCAAGTTGTCCATTTTTCAAACCGTCTTCAGCCACAGGATCAGCGTCCCGCCACCTATATCATAGTTGTCCCTGGGTCACTTTTCATCCTGAGCCCCCGTAGCGCCTTTTTTTCCTATCATGGTCAGGTATGCACGCGCATTATCACAATTGTCAAATACATGCTTATCTCTTTAATTCTCTTCAGATATTGTTCACTTTGGGTATTTGGTTGTTCTATGCACAGGTACTTGCTCATCGGTCATCAACATCATCCATTCATGTATATATTCATCACTGGCATGTAGTCTCTCTCATTGTATTGCATTTACATTTCCAGTCACAGCCATTGATATTTTCCTTTAGGATCCTCATTCCCGGCTCTGCAGTACCCACGCCTCCATTTGCATCTCTGGTACTGTAACCCGATAGCATTCTCACCCACATGAGTTGTCCCATTCATAGCACCTTTTGGCACTTTTGACACTCATGTTGTTCTTCATTACCCTTTAGGGATGGGAGTCCCCATAGTCTTTCATCATGTCGTGAATCAGCCACATACTTCTTCTCCTCATTTTGCTAGCTTCCCATATGGACTCCCAGATAATCTCTTTATGATTCTATTATTTTTACCTACACCCCCGCAGGATCATGAACCCTCCATTTCATCCACAATCAGTTTTCCCATTTGCGAACCTACCCTCATTTCACCTACCTCATACAGACACTCACCAATGCGGCCCCCACCCTTCATCAGTTTTCCCAGAAAATTCTTCCCTCCCCGGGGCACTCATTTCACACTGGGGCACTCGTTTCTGTATTTGTACATTTCTCCCCAAAATTATTCATTATTTATTGTACAAACGCTTTTATTTCTAGTCATCACATTTTATTTTGTCGTCACCATTGGTGACTTGCTTCCTTTTGGCCACACACAACCCATTTCGCCCTTGGTTGGAGAATTGCTTCTCATCTACCCTTGTCGGCATCGTCCATATCTTCAGAGTACTACCTAGGTCACTTACCTCTACCCTCTGAATTTGTTCACCTTGTCCCGCCTCTGGCACAACTTATCGTCGGTCTTGTCGTCCCCCTGACACTCGACCTTGTTACATGGTTGCGACCACTTTTCATCTCATACATCCTCCAACCAAGGGTAGTCTTGAGTCTTCCCACTTCTTGATTTCGTCCATGTACCTCTGCCATTTCCTCACCTCAGTAGATTCCACGAAGCCCTTTTCTTCTGGGAGTCACGTCCCCCTTTTGTCGACATCAGCACCATTTTCCAGAAGGGCGACAGTATCTTGATTCTCATTCTCTATTCAATGAGAGATCTCGGACGGCACAGGGTGAAACACCATTGCTCCCTGCTGTCGTTGGCCCCCATAACATTCGACGCCAACACTTTATCATGTTATGGTGGGTCTTACTTTGCGACTATTGCAGTTATTTCTATCATTTGTCGAAGATCTTTGAACTGGGTAGGGCCATGAAGGCACGCATCATCGTTGATACTTATTACTGCGATCATTTCTTATTGTTCAGAGTATGTTCCTTTGCAAAATTGTCTTCTACCTTGATCATCACCACCCTCAAGGGCGCTGCAGTTGTCTACACCAACACTTTAGTCATATTTTTCAGAGTTACATAACACGAGCATAGGGCATGCCCTCCTCGTTTGTACATAGTTTTCTAGTTTTTTTCACAACTCTCCGAAGGACGGGTCCTATCGATTCCTTTTTTCTCCAACGGATTGCTCTGAACGGTCCCACTATTTCTCTCTCTTACCACAACATTCTCAGTAGAATAAACATTGATGGATTTCGGCTATAGGTATGTTCCTAACCTCATCCATTCGGGGGCATCTGTTATCACTGAAATTTCGTCCGCACATGGCGACAAGAACTCAGAATCGTCAAACAGTAATGAATTCATTCATGGCACTGAATTAATTTCACAACATTGCAAAAAGGTCAAAAACTATACAAAGTAACCAAAAATTGAAGGGCTCTTTACAGAAGTTAGGTGCACGCGCACATGCGCGAAACAAGAACGTACCATGTGCGCATACGCGCACGATGCGTGGTTGTTAGTGAAAAAACACGTGCACCTACTAAACGACACATTTATTGAATTGGTCAGCCTCCCAACCACTTATGGATCAGCTCCCAAGCCAATTTGACCCTCAAATTTGAGCTGAATCCACATGGTAGGCTAGTCAAAGACCTAATGAAGCCCTAAAGAGCCCATTTTCACACTTCAAAGGAGTTACATAATCACCCAATGCTATGCTATAAAAAGCCATGAAGAAACATCATTTTCTCAAGGAATTTCATGTAATGTTATGCTGCTTAGATTGTTTTAAGGACTCACTCCTTGGCAATAACACATTAGCACCATTTCATTGAGTTATCCACCTCTCCATTGAGTGGATGTGCTAGGAGTTCTTTCACCATCATTCTCATTTTCTCATTGTAAGGAGAGTAAGTTTGTGAGGGCCTCAAGAGCCTTCCATTGGAGAAAGGAGGGACTCATAGTCCCCTTTCCTCATTGTTCTTTGATTTCATCAATTGATCAGCCTAAAAAACATTGGTGATATTGGTCTTTTTGTGTTTGTTATTTATTTATCCATATGCTTCTAATTTTAGTTTGTTTTAATTTAGTTCTTGCTTATAGTTTTGTTGTTCTTTTCCTCACTCTTTCCTCTATAGATTTCATGCTCATCAAGACCCAACTGTGCATGTAAGCACCCTCGATATGCTCACCAAGTCGACGAAAAGGGTGCAAACAGAAAGAAAATGGTGAATCAGTCTCTGATTTCACTAAAAGGTTCAATAGAATGTATAGTAAAATACCAGCTGAGATAAAGCCTTCAAATGCCTCTGCCAAAATCACATATGCCAATTCAATTGATTCAGACTTATGTTTGTTGTTGAGAGAAAGGAGGTCACCTACACTATCTTTGATGCAATATTCTTCACTTGAAGTGGAATCAAATATATTGGTTGCTCATAAGTTGAAGGGAAACACTGATAGAAGAAAGCCTAGAGATGAAGCTTCCTCTTCATCCAATACTAATCCAAAATTAGATAAGATGGATAAAATGTTAGAGTCTTTAACTTCTGAGATATCTAAACTCAAAATTGAAAACAAGTAGCCTATCAAGGGAAGGGGTACTTATGATTATACAAACAAAAAATCCAATCAAAATCCAAACAACTTCATAAGAAATAATCAACCAATGCAGATTTTGCAGAGAGAGAGAAATCCTACTGAGGATTAGAGGATAAAGAATCCTCTTCAAAATGTTGTGATGGACAAAGATGGAGGTGATTATCAAGAATATGGAGAGGATAATATTCACTGTGTTGGGGATGATACAGGGAAATCTTATCTGACACAACATGACTATGAAGAGGCATTAATGATCAAACAGATAGATGAAAATTCTGCTGATAATGGTCTTTTTCAAATGGAAGAGAAGAACAAATATAATCTCAGATCTAAGTCTAATAATGCCAAACAGAATGCACCAGCTTCTCCTAAGAAGATTGCTTCCCCTATCAAATAAAAGGATCAGATACCAGAGAATAAACAAACAACCTCTTCAAAGGCGAACACACCTGCTCCTCCAAAGAAGACCGCTGCCCCTACCAAGCAACAAATTCAAAAAAATCAAACCCCAAATGACCAGAAAAGTGTTTTGAAAGCTCCTTCAAATGAGGTAAAATTTTCTGATAAAACCTCTTATTCTTTCAATTTTGAGGATGAAATATAGAAAATTAAAATCCCCATCCCTTTGGTTGAGTTAATGAAGAATGAAACATTCAAGAAATATATCCTCAAAACTCTTTACCCCAAGTTCATATCCCCCTCTGTTGATATTCTTAATATATATGATGACAAGCCAACCATTGTTTTAGGCAAAATGATAGACGATAGAGATGAAAGTTGTCCACCTTTTTATATCTCTCTGAACATTCATGACAAAACATTGCATAACTGTCTATTAGACTCTGGAGCCTCTCACAACTTAATGCCAAAGGCGGTTATGGATGATCTTGGATTAGAAATTACCAAGTCTTACCATGATCTTTTCTCATTTGACTCTCGGAAAGTTAAATGTCTTGGAATGATCAAGGACTTGGCTCTAACTTTGACCTAGGCATCTATGAAAACTATGGTTATGGATGTAGTGGTAGTAGAGATCCCGCCTAAATTTGGATGTTTGTTATCAAGATCGTGGATGAAGAGGTTAGGGGGGAATCTTCAAATGGATCTCTCATATGCTACTATCCTTGTTTTTGGAGGAGTAAATAAAATACTATACAAGGAGTCACAGCTTGCATACGTCATCAGTGATGAACAAAATCTAGCCAATCATCCTATTTACTCAGTTGACACAGGTATGGGCTCTTTCATATTACAAATTGATGATTCATTACCAGATTCATTGTTTCTTAAGAAGCTTGTAGTTCAGTCCACAGAAGTAGCAGAAGATGACCTTTGGACCATGTTCTTTGATGGCGCTTGTACTAAAGAATCATCAGGGGCAGGGGTGGTATTCATTTATCCTTCAAAGAAAACTACTCACTTGTCCTTTAAACTTGATTTTAAAGTGACTAACAACATTGGAGAGTATGAGGCGCTGCTCTTGGGATTAAATGTAGCCAAAGAGATGAATATTCAAAGACTACAGGTATTTGGAGATGCAGACTTAATCATTCAGCAAGTAAACAAATCCTTCTAGGCCAAAAAATTTAGGTTGAAAGCCTATAGGGATGAAGCTTTGACATCGATTCATACTTTTATAGTTTTTAAGATTTCATATATACCCAGATCTATTAATGAATTGGTTGATTCATTAGTTGTATCATCCTGTGCTTTTATACCTCCTCTACCCCCTAAATCGAATTATGAAATCCAAGTAAATTATAGGCCATCACTCCCTAATAATGCAAAGTTTTGGAAGGTTTTTGAAGATGATGTTGAACTCACCAAATTTCTTGCAGTAATAGATGAGTTTGCAGATTTGTAGATTGATTTGGAAAATGAACATGATGAATAAGTTGAGAAGCCAAAGCTCAGAAGTAAAATTGGAGCACATGAAATTGTTCAATTGTCCACTAATAGAATCCCTAAAGGATTGGTCCCTTTAGAAAATATTTTTGATAATAATGATGTGGCTATCAAATTGGAAAAGAAGGAAGAGGATTCAAAGGTCTTTCAATTTAATGTAGCCAGTGAACAAGATCCTAAATATGTCAACTTAGCTCCTCATCTGTCTGAAAAACAAAAGGTTGATTACGGTGAGTTGTTAAAAGAATTTGTTGATGTCTTTGTTTGGAAATATGGTGACTTGAAAACATTCAACACTGAGATAATTCAACAGAAGATTCCTTTAAACAAAGACACAAAACCATTTAGGCAGAAAGTTAGATCTTTCAGTCCTATGTTGCTACCTACCATGGAAAAGGAGATCAATAAATTATTGGATGCCCAAATTATTATACCTCTCATATACTCAGATTGGATTGCTAACCTTGTACCTGTCAGAAATAAAAAAGGAGAGATCAAACTCTGTGTGGATTTTAGAAATTTGAATAAGTGTTCTAGGAAAGACAACTACCCGCTCCCCAAAATGGAACACATTTTACAAAAGGTGTCAAGATCAAGTATGATGTCCTTTATTGATGGATTCTTCGGATACAATCAGATTGTTGTCCATCTGGATGATAGAGAAAAGATTGCCTTTACCACTCCATGGGGTACATTTATGTACGAAAAGATGCCATTCGGATTGATGAATATGGGAGCAACGTTTCAGAGGGAAATGGACATTGCATTCGTTGAAGAGAAAGACAAATTTGTTTTGATATATCTTGATGAAATAACTATTTTTTCAAGTAGCTATGAACATCATTTGCAACACTTGAGAATGACATTCCTAAAATGTCGAAGGTATGGCATTTCTCTTAATCCTAAGAAATCTAATTTTGCACTTAAAGAAGGGAAATTGCTTGGACATATTGTTTTAGCTGATGGGGTAAGGATTGACCCAAAAAGAGTAGAAGCCATTAAAAAAATGTCTCTTCCTAGATCAAAAAAGGATATTCAGTCTTTCCTTGGAGCTATAAACTTTATCAGGACATTTATAGCAAACTTTGCAAAACTTACAAAGCACATTACATGTATGTTAAGAAAGAATTCTGAAGTAAGATGGACCGAAGAAGCTAAACACTCTTTCAATTCTATCAAAGAATCCATTGTGATAGCCCCTGATTTAATCAGTCCTGACTTTGACAAGGAGTTTTATATCTTTTCATTTGCTTCAAAAGATACAATTGCAGTTGTATTATTGTAGAGAAATGTTGATGATCAGGAGTAGTTAGTCGCCTTCTTCAGTAAATTCTTGAGAGATGCTGAAGTGAAGTATGAACCATTGGAAAAACAAGAATATGCACTCATCAAGTCATTAAAAGCCTTCAAAGTTTACATTCTTCAAGCCAAGGTAATAGATTATGTACCTTCAAGATCGGTTAAATATGTGCTTATACAACCTGACATAGATGGAAAAAGGACTAAGTGGATAGCAAAGTTAATTGAATTTGGTGTTGATATCAAGCCAGCAAAACTTGTGAAAGGTCAAGGCCTTGCCAAGCTCCTTGCAGAAGAAAATTGTAAGTTGCTTGAGATAAATTTTGTGAGTATAAATGTAGAAAATATTCAGTTTTCAAAAGACAGAGGTAGTGATAAATTGTGGGTTTCTCCTCACCTAGATGACTATGAATGGTACAGTCACATCTTATATTTTCTGTAGACTTTATCAGTTCCTTCATATTTGACAAAAACACAAGGGAGAGCCTTAAAGCTCAAAGCCATAAATTTTTGCATTAATGGCAACTTATTATTTTGGAAAAATCCAACAGGGATACTCTTGAGGTGCATAAACCAAGAAGAATTAGCTAGAATCATGATTGAATTTCATAATAGTGAGTGTGGAGGAAATCATTATTGGAAGACTACCGCTCACAAAATCCTGAGAGTTGGTTACTATTGGCCATCTTTATTTTCAGATGTGTGTAAATTTGTGAAAACATGTGACAAGTGCCAAAGGTTTACAGGCAAACAATAGCTAAAATCTCTTCCCCTCAAACCTGTTGTGGTCACAGGTCCTTTCCAGAAATGGGTTTTGGACTTCATAGGTGATATTCATCTGCCCTCTAGAATTTAGCATAGATGGATCCTTATTTCTACTAATTATTTTACCAAATGGATTGAGGCCATTCCTACAAGAAATGCCAATCACACTATCATCATTAATTTTCTGCAAGAAAACATATTCTCCAGATTTGGTTGCCCTAAGAGAATAGTCACAGATAACGCTATTGCATTTAATGATAAACACTTGGTAAAATTATGTGAAGAGATGGGAATTCAGCTAGTACATTCTACTTCTTACTATCCGCAAGGAAATGGCTTAGTTGAGTCATCAAATAAGAGTTTAGTCAGAATCATAAAGAAGTTGCTTGAACAAAATACCAAGGGTTGGGATTCCAAGTTGAAATTTGCTTTGTGGGATGACAGAGTTACAAATAAAAATTCAATTGGCACATCCCCCTTCAAGTTAGTATATGGCACTGAAGCCATCTTTCTTGTTCAACTTGCACTGCCAGTTGCAAAGTTTTTACAAGAAACTGACTCTGAACCAAATGATCTAACTAGGAGGATCCACAACTTGGTAGAGTTGCAGCAAGATAGAGAGCAACTTCTGGAAAAGACAGAGTTACAACAAAGGAAGATTAAGGAAACTTTTGAAAGGAAAGTTAAGGAAGATACTTTCAAAGAAGAGGAGTTGGTTTTGAAATGGGATGCAACAAGGCAGGAAAAGGGAAAACATGGCAAGTTTGATGCACTCTGGATGGGTCCATTTGTCATAGTAGCAGTTCAGTAGAATAATACTTGTGTCCTCCAAGATCTTGCAGGTGAAGAAGTATCAGGTGGCCCATTCAACGGTCGGTTTCTAAAACCCTACTTTTCATGAGGCTTTCCTTAAAGCATGCTTATTTGTACATATTCTTTTCAGTTTTTGTTTTTGTTTTGTTTCGTCAATAACTCCATGCCCAATGGAATATTGAGTAAAATCAGTTTCAAATTCAAGTTGTAATAAAGGCTACTGAGTCAAACTAGGTTCTTGGTAACCTCATAGAGAGGTATCCATCCCAGTTGGAGCCAAATGTTATCTCCCAAAATGAATTAGTCAATTTGTTTCATTTTGTAGGTGATAGCATGGTCATAAAATAGGGTTATATATAAATTTTGAAAATTTAGAAGTGTCAAAACATAGGATTTAATATTTTATCCTAGAAATAAATCGATCCTCAAAAGGTCTTTTCAAAAATTTAAGAAAATGTCTTTCAATAGCTAACATATGTTTTGAAGTTGAAGTTAGCTGGTGAAAGCCTCAGGTTTCAACAGTTAAAGTGTACTCCCCGCAGCAAGTGAGCCGGTGAAAGCGCTAACAAGGATTTTTCTCCAATGACTCCAGAAACCCAAAAAGGATATGTCGTACATACATCATACAATCATCATGGAAAGTTGATGGAAGCAAATGAATGATGGCACTGTTTCATCACGTTCTAGCAGGACATCATGACAGATTGTGCTCACGTATTTCGTGCAGCAACAAGAGGAGGGTTTGAGGTGACGAACTCTTAATCATCATTGGAGACAGAGGATAAAGTATCATCCATCCGACGACATCAAATCAAATCATCATTTCTTATTTTGAACTTGCGGTGTTCAAAATTTCTATTATGAGGTTTCATATTTCAATTTACAACACAGGGTCATTTTCACCAGCACCAACCTTTTCCTTATTAAGAATATTACTGTGTCAACCATGTGCAAATCAACCAATGATTAAGTTGTAGATGGAGAGGAAGCGAGGAGGGCTACTTCTAAGGAAAGATTTAGATAATTTATCCTTTTTGCAATATTATCCAGAGGTGCAGAAGCAATTCTCAGACGCAGGTTGTATGACATATGTGGAAAGGTTACAAGAAGGTTATCACCAGGCAACAACAGATATTTTTTCAAAGTCATACGATGGAAATAAATCTACAGTGGGCTCTCTAGAATTGATAGTTGATGAATCTTCCATCGCTTCAGCAACAATCTTACCCAGAAAAGGCCAAAGTTGGTTTAAAACAACAGTGACCAAGAACTTGGATTTTAGGGTATACCTCAAGATAGAATTCTGAAGCATAACCTGGAAGAAAAGCATCCCTATTTCTTACCTTGAAGATGAATGGCAAGATATGTTCAAAGGCATTCAGTTATACTTAACCTCGGAGAGAAGGTATGACAAGTTAATGTTATATCATTTTAGACTCCTAGATCACTTCACAGGGAGGGTCATTCTAAATTTGCCTTTCCTTCTTCATAAGAGTCTAACCAAGGTGTGTAATAAGATCAGATCCAAACCTTTTAGCATCAAAAATTCCCTTTGTCATTATGGCCTGATTAAAATGATCATCTTGGAAGAACTGAAATGAAGAGAAAGAACTTGGCAGCACTTTCTCTTCTAGGAAGGTTTTGAGACCCAAACTCAACCTATAAATGAGAAGAAGAAAGTAGTCAAGAAGAAGTCAACTCCTCAGAGTAGCTCAAGGAGGAGGAGAGCTCTCCCAAAGCCACCAGAAGACAAAAATTCTAGGATAAATCCAAAAACTAGATTTTGAAACAAACTCAGAGAAATCCACAGTGAAAAAGACAAATGTTATAAATCTGCCATACACAAATTCAGACACAGAACCAGAAAAGGAAGTTGAATGTCCAACCATCAAAAGTCTAGAACACTCCATGGAAACTGCACAGGATTGTGAATATTTTACCCCCAAAGATGAAGTTGAAACCTCAATAAATAAGAAATCAAAGAAATCACAAAATATTAAGGAGATGAAAGAGGTAATATCACAGCAGGAGGTCCTGGAAAGGGTGATAAAGGAAAGATATAAATCTTTATCAGAGAATTTTGCAAAGACAATTGCATCTTTTGAGAATCTAACATGTGAAATCATTAAAGACAAGAAGAAAAAGAAAAATATCACAAAGGATTATAATAGCTTATGGTGGTTAGCTAAGCGCCTGAAGAGGAAATCAAAAAATTGAAGGAAAAAATTAACACACACCCAGATTTATAGGTGCTGGACCAGGTTGCTATAAATTTGCAGGGAGAGCAATCAAATGAACACTGATTTTTGATGGAACAATAGTTTTGAATATGAAAGGTTTCATTTTTTATCAAAACAGAGCTTTCACCAGCACAAAAGGCGAAATTATAACCAATTAGTTGTTGAAAAGAAGATCTTTCATCAGCTAATTAGCAAATCCTAAGGTGAAATAGCTGGTGAAACTACAGAATGGGAGTTTTGAAGAGTTGAGCTTGAATAGAGACATTTTGGAGTGATTTAAAGGATAAGAGAGTATCAAAAGATTAATCACCAAATCAAGAAATATTCAGTTTCAAAGATTCGTGAAGATTTTGGAGGTGAATGCTTAATTGGTCAACTAAAGCTTTGTTCACAATTGTTGAAAGATTTCTAGCCACTGAAGACATGTTTCTTTTCCTCCACGACACATCAGGGACATAGAAATGATGAAGACCAGATGTCAAAGACCAACTATGAAGACAGTTTGATTCCTAAGAATTAGTTCTTTATTATCCTATTGTATTTAGTTAGTTTTATTCTTTCTATATTTAGAAATCCATATCCAATTTTCCAGGATCTGAGACTTGTTGTAAAGGTTATAAATGCATGTCTTTTTGGCATACCAGTGGTTCGATTCTGGATAGGGGACTATATTATGTTGTAAATAGACTTTTACTATGATTATACAAATCACAGTTTTCTCTCTCTATTGATTCCATATTCTCATTTTCCTTCTGTACTTTCTATTAAGTCGTTTTATCTATAGAATGATGGTAATCTCATTGGTTAGATCATAACTTGATATTAAGTTGTTTATCATTGCTTATTAAACCCTACACTTTGTATTCGGTTTATAAACATTGTTTTCTCACCCATTTAAAGCTATCATCTGATCATCAATCCTTGAGAGCACTGGTTTATATGATTTTCATTTTACTATCTAAGTGCCATACTGTAATCGAGTTATCCCATTGATCCACACATACATAAACACAAAAACGTGTTTTCTTCAAGTTACCAAGCATCTTTGACCTACAATCTCAAAGAGTTTCTTGGAGTGATAACACATGGGAGGGGTTCTCATGTGTGTATGATTAACAAATCCTTTTACAGACTCAAACAAGAACTCAAGGTGTGGTAATCCATGATTGATGGATACTTGTACAGTTTGGGATTTACCAAGAGTGAGGTGTATCCTAAATTGTACTTCATACTTGTTGGGGATGATCCACTCATCTTGGTACTATACATGGATGATTTGTTTCTCACGGGTGTAGAGGATATTATTGTAGGGTGAAAATAATATTTGTCTACAGAGTTTGACATGAAGGACATTAGCTTGATGCATTATTTATTAGGTTTATAGTTGTGGTAGGTATCGAGAGATATCTTCCTTGTTCAAGGGAAGTACACGTAGAGATATTGAGGAGATTCAGGATGGAGGGATGTAGACCAATTGATACACCTATGGTTACAAATTTGAATAAGGTTGTCACTTCATATTCAGAGTTGGTGGATCCCAGGATATACAAGAAACTAATAGGGTCCTTGATGTATTTATTCAACACCATGCCAAATATATGTTTTTATATGAATAGCTTGAGTCATTTCATGGTGGATCCAGGGTGGGTGCATTGGATAACAACGAAGCATGTGCTCAAGTACTTGAGAGGTACAGTGGAGTATGGATTAAGGTATCTTGGATGTGATGGATTCAGGCTACAGGGGTATTCAAACTCATATTGGGTAGGAAGTTCAATAGATAGAAAGAGCACCTCAGAGTGTTGCTTCAACTTGGGATCGATAACAATTACATGGTTCAACATGAAGCATAATTCTGTAGCACTTAGTTCAGCAGATGTAGAGTACTTGACAATGATTATGGATAGTTCTGAAGCCATTTGGATTCACAAATTACTTACATATTTATTTGATCAAGAGTTGGAGCCTATGATGATATACTATGATAATCAAAGTTGTATCAAACTCTCAGAGAACACAATATTCCATGACAGGTCCAAACATATAGATATCATATATCACTTCATCTAAGATAGGATCTGGAAGGGAGAAATGCAACTTCAATATGTTTCCATAGATGAGCAAGTTTTAAAAATTTTGACCAAGCCCTTGGTTAAAAGGAAGTTTGTGTTCTTCAAGGAGAAACTTGGAGTGGTGAAAAATACCTTCCTCACTAAGAGGGAGTGTTGATGTTTGTAGCATTAGATAGGTAATTCTTCACATGTATAAATATCTGAACACATGGAAGTCGTCCAAATCCTTCTACCTAAAGACATTAATTTAATACAATGAATTATTAAAGTAAAATGATTTTATTAGTGAATTGAGTTTTATTTAAAGAATTCTTTAATTAGAATTAGTGAATTAAATAACAACTGATGATCTGAAGTGAGGTAAGAAGTAATCTCAACCATCAATCACTTTGGAGATTAGGGTTAGGTGATAACTTAATCTTACAAAATCATGGCAAGGTGAAGGAGGAGATACTTTATACATTGATACAAAACAAAGAAGGACTTTTTCTCAGAAGGATTGGATCACAAAGGACTATGATTCAAGGAGATCTTGGATAGGTGGAGAAGGAATTCCATCTAGAGATCAAGTCAGGGAGAAGAGATAACATAGTCAATCTCAAGTGGGTTTCAACAGATTGGAGTTGGAGTAGTAGTGTTACGCTATATAAAGTTACCATACAGTCTTTGAGTGCATGTACACGGATTTCAATGGATACATGTGTGTATACACGATTTTTCTTAAGGAAAGGTGTGTACATCTCGAGAAATGTGAAAAAACGAGGTCATGCAACAGATCAGGAGTTGATAGGGTTTGCATGTAATTTCTATAGTTTTCTTTATTTCTCTATGGGCCATTATCCCAGGTACAATAAGACCTTATAAGATTTGAAGTTATTTTAATGATAAGCTTAGTTGATGGGAAGAATATTTTTGTGTATTGTATTTGGGATTTTGGTTTCCAGTATTTCTTCCACTATCTTTATTTGAGTTGAATATTTTAGAAAGTGTACATTGTTTTGTGAGATTCTAATTTGATTTACAACAAGAAAATCACTAGATAAGAAGATACCTAGGTTTCAAAGTAAGGGATTTCAACACAATCTACTTCTTTAGATTAACTATTGTAGCAATTGAACTCTCTTCCAATTATTTACTTGATTCAAACAATGTACCACATCGCTAATAAAAAACAATTCCGCCCATATCCAAATCACACATTATTTTGTAGTAAACATCCACATAACCCCGGGTCACTCACATCACCACTATCCATTTTTCATATATAGATCCAAATCCAACTATCTGTCCATATGATCGTTAGAAAACTAATTCTTCAAGTGGTTCATTCATTGTAGTGTATCTGCATAATCCACGATCTGAGTTATCTCATAGATATTTTGAGCAACCTCAAACCACATCGAAACGTGATATTAGAAGTCATTGATTGACATTTTTCAATTACATCCTACATTGATATTCTCTCCAACTGATGAATTTTCTACTGCCGAAACCCCAGAAACTCTCAGTGCTCCCTCTACACAATATCACCAAAAATTCTCTTGTGATCCCTCCATGCATATTCCAGGCTCTTCATTACTTATCAAGATTGGGATTTATTTTAGTGTTTGAATCATGGATTGACCAAAGGATGCAGATTCCAAGAATTTCCAACATAGAACCATGCAACATATCCATTAGATATCAAAAGAATCCAACAATATTGCTCAATGAATCATCCAATATTTCATTCAGATTATTAACAAATCGACCTTCATATCAAAATTGGAAGACGTGGATGATGGGCCTAGAAATAGTATCAATAATGATACTACCTTCTTGTCTTCTTACTTTACTTTTCAACCCAGGGTTCGTACAAACTTAAGAGGTGTTTTTCAAAGTATATGCAGAATGCATTGATAGTAGTATAGATCTAAGTTTGATCAAGGGGTTAAATGCATGAATTTGTGCAGGGAATTGAATTGCAAAAAATACTTTGAACTATTGCATGAATGAAAGCACAATAAATTGAAATAAAAATGGATCTAAATTACAGTAAATGACATCTAATCTATTGACATGAGATAAAGCTTACTGAACCATGAAAAGAGTAAACTAATTGTAAATCATGAAACTAATTCTATTTTATGACATGAAATTGCAATTCAAAAAACTAAACTATTGCATAAACTAAATGAACTAATTTGTGCCTAAACCTTGAGTCAACACAAAATCATATGTTGTCTTATTGTCAATTGTTACTTTCATGAAAAAGATGATTAAGAGAAAATGAGAAACTAGAATCAAAACAACCCTACATGAAGTTTGTATAGGAACTGTAACAGTCCTACTTGAAACTCCTACAGGATGTCTAAAGAAACAACAAACAGATAAAAAAACTTCATGTAGGAATGTTGATCAAGATGAAGGGGGTTGGAGTGAAAAATCTGGGAATTGGAGGAAGAAAAACCTTCTAGGTTAAAAGATTGTTCATATGAGGTAACACCTCTGGGAATATTCAATTTTAGCAGGATCTTGGCAACAAAGGATTCAAGTTGCCTATCGATGTGGTCGGTGACGTCCTTCTTTATTTCCTTTTTCATGTCTTCCATTTTGGCATCTATATTTGAATTGAGGCGGGTTTCAAGGTATTGGTTGTGGGTGTGTGCCATGGTGAAAGGGAAACATGGGAATGGGGTGGGTGGGTCCACACAGAAAAGGGTTAATGGTGAAGGGTGCCACTATAATTAGTGCAAAGAGAGGAATCCAATGGAATAGGTAGGAAATAAGAATTCCAGAAAGGATGGGTGGGTCCACTGGAAAACAAAAGTTAACAAGTGATAGATACCACTACAATCAGGTTGAAAAGGGGAATTTGAGGGGATAGGTCCCAAATAAGGGTGTCGGGAAGGGGTTCGGGTCCACAAAAAAGGATTAAAAATTATAGGTACCATGATGATCAAGGAGAAAAGAGGAATCCAAGGGGATAGGCCCTGAATAAGGGTGCTCACAGGACCACTATTCTTTTTTTCTTTTTTTTACTTATATAGAGTTGTATTACGTCCTGAACAATATTGTAGTGATGATTTTCCCAAATTGTTAACAAGAAAAATTTGTGTAGGAATGTCGCAACTAGAATGAAGTAGGCAGGGTTACGTGACAATAAATCTCTTTTGTTCCTTTCCCAAGGGTTAGGATTTTCAAGGTTCCTACAGACAAGGGTTTTCCCTGTGTTATAGCTCTTTGATATACGTGTGGGGTCAAATAATGGTACTCATACCAATATCTCAGGGAACCAACTAAGGAGGCTCAACAATACCCTTAGTCATACTACCCGATTTCTTAGGTACTAGAGAGTATCTTCCCGAGTGTTGTTCTCGGTGTCACTATAGTATTCAGGTGATCAATCGACTTCTGTAGAGATGGTTTCAGGAGACCTAGGGGAATCGTGATATATCTGATGGTACATGGGAGTGATGGTTGTGTAGAGGTTCTTCCTAGTGCGGTACTACTCAAATGGTACCAACATGGGTTATATAGGTTTCCAACAAGGTGAAGCATTTGTTTCGAGTAACCCCATGAAACCGTTTGTATTTCTTGTGTGTAGTATAATTCCCCACTACATTTTTACCCATTAAACGATATATCATTGTGCTTTAAAGATGTTGCCATTACATGTCTCTACCCTGAAAAAATTTCCCATAGTTTTTGCTGAGGAAAGAGATTTGATACCACTTGTAAGGTACCAACTATATTATAATAAGAAGAAACATAAATATTGCAGAAAATAGCAACGAAACAACAAAACAATGAGAATAAAAACACCAACAATAATACCTTTATTGAATGAAAGCAATATTCACTTGCCTCTTCAAGGGGGAAACCTCCAACAAAGAAAATATCTATTACAATAATTCTCAAGACAAGACTTTCTTATGCCTTCTACTCCTATTTATACTAATTCTATCTTCTAAAGAACATTCTAGAGGAAGATATTTCTAGAAGCATAAGCTTCTATTACATCTTCTTACATTAGACTTGTTCACATTATTCAATAGGCCTTACAAACTAATGTCAACCTTTATTACATAGAAAATATATTATTCTACCTACGTGAGGGGTCAAGGAGGTTAGATCCCTAACACTAGATGAGTGTGTAATATCTCCAATAAAACCATAGTGTATATAATACATATTATAATTTCTCTTATTTATTAGTCCTTGTCGAAGGCATAGAGGGACTATAGCGATCGATAATTCATTGACTAAATATTAGTTTGTCGTTTGACTAATTTGTTTTGCATAATCTCTATTGTTCGAACTAGAGAACTAAAAAAAATATTTTTTGTATAATAAAAAAAACCTTATATGTCATGATCTCATTGGATAATAGATTTGAGATCTTATTGCCAACTTTGTTATTCCCAATGTTTTATATGTTAGCATATCAAAAGATTTTGATCATCTACAGTGTTTTTGAATTTTTACTATTCTTCATATTAGTTTGTCCTTTGGCTAATTTTTTTTTTCATAGTCTCTATTGTTCGAACTATTTTTATTATTATTTTATTATTATTATTATTAAGTACTTAAAAAGAATTTTTTATTATTACGTACGTAAATAAGCCTGCCACACTGCATTCTTTATTAAATGTTTACACAATGCGAGGCCCTTGGATGGTTTTGACAGCCTTAAGTGTTTACCTAACAAGCCTCACAGCCTTAAATGTTTACTTAACAGGCATGTTACAATACATTTTCCTCTGATTTTTTGATACAGTCTTATCTGCAGTGAATTTGGGAATTATTGTTCTTCACCTACATTATTGGTTCGCTGGTTGATGCTTGCTCATTGGTTCGTTGGATGTTTCTTATTGTTGTTTGATTCAAATTTGCAAAGTTGAGGTCCTGCAATTGCAGTTGGACCTCTTGGTGCTTGTTAATCAGTTTGTTATTTGTTTCTTGCTCTTGTTTGCTTCAACTTTGTAACGTTGAGGTCATGCATCCGCAGTTGGACCTATTGTCGCAATTTTCACGGTTGAGGTTCTGCGTCCACGATTGGAATTGTGCTTCTGTCGTTCCTAGTTCACGGGTAAGTTTCAGTGCCACGGTTTCATTCATATTCGTTGTTTTTTGTTTACTATTTGTAGTTTGCAAGTAAGAATTTTCAATACTAGGAATGCCTAAGTCAAAATCCTCTTGCAGAACATCTTTGTGTGTGACTACTATGACCAGAGAAATAGGCTTGTTCTTGTTCTTGAACGTCAATGTTTGAGACAAAACCCACCTCTATCACAGCCATAGTGACATATAAAAAAGGAAATTGAATTTTCTCCTCATATTTTCTGGTCCTAAAAACCATACGTTTGGTGCATTTTTTCCAGGCTGGTCCCTACCTAAAAGTTAATTTACCTACAAAAATTAAAATTAAAATTATTGAGTTAATTAAAAGTTAATTAAAAGTTGATTTACCCGAAAAGATTATCCTCATCTTATAGTTGCAAAACAAGATTATCCTCAGCTTAATTGTATCATGGACAAGTGAAAAATATGCTCACATGTATTAATGTAATACCATTTAAACTAAATAGTTCAAATTCGTTTGTGGCAATGCCATAGCCAAAGAATACATCGCCACAACCAAATTCTATCAGTACTTTCTTTTTATTTACTTTTCAACATTGTAGTTTCTCTTAATCTTGTTCATGTTTTGTTATTTTTACTAATTAAATATATTTAAAAAATGAATATTTATTAATATTAATATATCATGGACAAGTGCAAAGTTAATTTACTATTGAAGATTATCCTCGGCTTAATTGTATCATGGACAAGTGCAAAACATGCTCAGATGTATTAATTTAATACCATTTAAACTAAATAGTTCAAATTTGTTTGTGGCAATGCCATAGCCAAAGAATACATTGCCACAACCAAATTCTATCAATGCTTTATTTTTATTTACTTTTCAAAATTGTATCTTGTTCATGTTCTCTTATTTTTGCTAATTAAATATATTTAAAAAATGAATATTTATTACAAATAATCATCCATTTAATACAAATACAAACAAAAATAAATGGAATATGTATTATTAGCGAGAGTTATTTCTATTTTGATGATTTTTGAGGGATAAACAGGAATATATTTCTTTTTCCCCTCTACTTTCACTTTTTGGTAGCTTTGCTTAGTCATTTTTCCAAAAATTTATAGGTGTGCGGGTTGGTGGACTCACAGGTTGTAACACCCTGTTTTCCCAAATTTGTAATTAATCATAAAGTAAGAATTACTATGTCAATGCATGAGGAAAATGTAAATGTATTATTGTTTGAGTTGCCAATAACTGACTATGGGGGTGAAGCCTTGAAAGTATTGGCCATGATATCACTAGAGGAAGAATGTGAAAACTATAAGAGAGGGTTCATGTATCAAATAACCCCAAATCTCCCTTGATAAGGATGACAATCTTCCTTCAAATCCCAAGGAAAGAAAATCAGTTAATGAAGAAAGGATTGGTGGTTGAATCACCAACCACCCCCATGAATGGAAACATGGGTTGTCAGTCTGAAGTACCATAGGGACTTGAAAACCTAAGCTTCCTTCTGACACAAGGAACTGGATAGGTTGGCAAAAACCTTCCCAAGTAAGAGGGACACACACACACGGGAAAAGGAGGCACCAGACGAGGGCGGAAGCTCAAAAGGGAGAGGCATGAAGCTCTTCAATGAATCACAAATAGAAGGCCGCGAGCTTGATGTCGAAGAGCATCTGAGAAACCTCGTCGAGGCCACAACCAAGTGAGAAAGCTCTAATTTGCAGAAAACGAGACCCGAACAGAAGCTGAAACAGAGAGAGAACCCTCGAGAACTGTGATAATTCCCTGATAAAATCATGGCTTGGCACGAGGGTGGCCAGAGTGCTAAGAATGAATGCCTCTGAGCCTATGGTTGGGTGGAAGGACAAACACCCACAGTCAGTTGGTTGGCGGAAACCTGTAATAGATAAGTGATTTCCTACCCTGTGTAACTTAGCTTTGACTGTGTATGAATTGGTTATACTATGCATTCTTTCAGGAATGTGAATGAATGCTTAATGGATATACTGTATCCCTTCTATTTATTCTTGGTTGTATAATTAGGTAAGTAAGGAATTATATGGGTCGGACATGACTTGTTCTCATAAATTCTGGAGTTTTGTAGCGTCTTAAGATAGAGCCATGAACTGTGAGCTCGTCGACCTTAGGTGTAGCCGCATGTACGATGGTTTACTCACCTTGTCGTTCTAAGTCCCTTGGAGGACGGAGTTTGTTAAGTTCATAAGAGGTAGTGTTGATATGCACAGGCCCTCTGCGATCAAATAGAACCCCAAAACCCCTTGATGAATAGTTGTACTGAAGACTCTTCTAAGAGTCAAGTCCAGGAGACAGAGCGCAAAGCTCTCAAGTCTTTCATAGCTGACGAAGATCAGGAAGGATAGCGAGTTTCAAATACCGAAGGAGAGTACCCTTTTGTTTGTTAGATGAAAAGATGAGATCCTTTCGGGGGATTTGAGGTCTATCATGACCATTAGATTGGAGGAAGGAACATAGGTGTTAATGCCTTGACCCCTTTCAGCCTTCACAAGTAGCAAAGGAATCAAGACCATAGATCCAAGGATCTGACAGAGCCCTATTGACCATTGATCTTAGCCTTTGTATAGGCAGGAGAGTAGCATTTCACTGACTCGTGAGTTGGAGTAGTCAAGGGTACGACCACATGAACTCACGATTCGCGAGATCGCGACGTGATCGTGACCGTTGGATCCAGGCCACGGGAAAACTGTGGGATCATAACTTTTGTGGTTATCGCCTATCGGGGGTTCAAAACTTGAGAGAGTTTCTTTTCGACTATAGAAGTCGCGAAGTGCCGAGCACCGAGGGCTCATGCGAACACGTGGCACCTCCGTTAGGTGGGAACTGTGTGGTTGACAGGTGATGGACACATGTCGCCTGGGAAAGAGTCAACCCATTGTTGACTTATTGTATCTCGAGAATTCGTGAAGGAGGAGCACGAGGGCTCAACACTCCAACTCACGAAGTCATGAGATGTGAGTAGCACTAGTATTTATCTTAGGAAGAGGGTGACCCATTGTTGACTTATCATGGCTCAGGGTTTCACAGGATGAAGAAGTTGCACCCTGATCGTTAAGGCCGCAAAACGCCGAGAGCCGAGGTCACGTGCAACGGGCGACAACAACACAACTCGTGAGTAGAGTACAGCGGAGGAGACAAGTGGCTTGTGCGTGTCGCTTTGGCAGATCCCACGTAACGTTGACCTCTCGCGTCTCGGGATTTCACAAAGGAGGAGCACGAGGGCTCAACACCTCAACTAGCGAAGTTGCGAGTGGCGCTAGTGTTTGGCCTAACCTACGGTTACATGTAGCAGGCGCTAGTGAGGAAGGAGCCATACCCATATCATATCTCGGGTATTGGCATTTGGAGAAAGAGGAGTCGAGAGCCTTGACTCCCAACTCGCGAGCTATGAAAGGCACTTGCGCTAAGTCCAGGTTGTGGTCGCTTGGAGGAGGATAAGGGAAGGGATGGTCTGCGCTAGGCCCCATAGAAGTCTCGGGGATTCTGTCCCTCGAAGAAAAAGACGAAAAATTCATTATGCCATAGTGGGTGTGTTACACAGGTTCACATTTATAGTCATGCTTATGTATCACGAGTCCGACTGACAGCTTCCTCATTCCATACTTAGCCACTTTTTCGATCGCAGATTCCCGGGCTAGGGGGCTCAAATTTAGGCTTCTATTGTTTTTTGTCCTCCAAACAACACCCGGAGTTCCACGATATACAAATTGACAACCAGAATCCCGAGCTGGCAGGCTCAAGATTGTGCTTATATTATAAATTTTGAAGAAGCCTTAAAAAGTAATTTAGTTATAAAAATAAAAAATGTTATTTTATATTATTAAGGGTTGATCATGTTAAAATGAAATGTTCATGATACCATTAACTTTAATTATGGTAAGTGTTACTTTATTTTCTTAAAATTTAACTTNGAAGCCTTAAAAAGTAATTTAGTTATAAAAATAAAAAATGTTATTTTATATTATTAAGGGTTGATCATGTTAAAATGAAATGTTCATGATACCATTAACTTTAATTATGGTAAGTGTTACTTTATTTTCTTAAAATTTAACTTTTAAATTACTATCTCAAGCTTCCATTAAAACCATTAGCTTACATATTTTAATAAACTTTAACGAAATTTAAACTTTATGGTCTCAAACTTCCATATAACCATTAGCTTTCATAGATATTTTAATAAAATCTACATATTTATTTTAATTTTAAACATATATATTTTTTAAATAATTTTAATTATTCAAATTAAAATGAACAAAAATTTTATAATAATTTTATTTATTAAAATTTCATTATTATAAAATTTATCTTAATTTTGTCCCCGAGGTGTAGGACAGTCGGTGACGGAGTGTGTTGTTAAGCCACTCCGTGTTGTTATAGTCACCGGTTCAAAACCTGCAGGGACAAAAAATCCAACCATGTTAAGGGTTGTTGTGGCTCAGGCCGGGTGCGATCCCCGGGTGATTTTGACAGCTTAGATGCCCCTGAGTCACGGTTTCTCAAGCCATAGGTTAATCGCGTAGCCAACAGGTCCCACACAAATTAACAAACAAACAAAAAAATTATCTTAATTTTATAAGAATATAAAATTTAATATATTTGTGTTTTTTAAATATTTTCATAATTGTATTTTAATTTAAATATTGTTGACTTTTATTTTCATAATTGAATTTTACTATGTACTTTACTATGTACTTTTAATATTTTCATAATTGAATTTTAGTTTGGATGAACATTTGTAACCCCATATTGCTGACTTCGGTTTGGCCCAAGTTATAAGCAATAATCAGCCCACACATAGCTCATAGTCATAACTAGAGAGCATGTAATC
The DNA here is from genome assembly GCA_009831015.1 of Picea engelmannii. Taxonomy (NCBI): domain Eukaryota; kingdom Viridiplantae; phylum Streptophyta; class Pinopsida; order Pinales; family Pinaceae; genus Picea; species Picea engelmannii. The sequence continues at coordinate 456,962 of ML791862.1, forward strand.
ATTATGTAAGCTTGAGATAGTAATTCATAAGTTAAATTTTAAGAAAATAAAGTAAGAATTGTCATAATTAAAGTTAATGGTATCATGAATATTTCATTTTAACATGATCGACCCTTATCAATATAAAATAACCTTTTTTTATTTTTATAACTAAATTGCTTTTTAAGGCTTCTTCAAATTTTATAATATAAACGCAATGTTGAGTCTTCCATCTCGTGAGCTATAAATTTGTATATTGCGGAACTCCGGGTACTGTTTGGAGGAAACAAAACAATAGAAGCACAATTTTGAGCCCATCAGCCCGGGAACCCGCGATCCAAAAAGAGGTTAAGTATGGAATGAGAAAGTTGTCAGTTGGACTCGTGATACAGAAGCATGACTATAAATGTGAACCCGTGAGTCCACAAACTCACACACCTAGACATTTTTGGAAAAACTAATAATAATAAACACAAAGATACAAAATATAATAATAATAAACAAAATTATTATTCCATTCTAAGTTTATTAGATATCACCTCATAAAAGATAACGAAGTTTATATCGATCAATGGATTTAACATTCTTTAATAATTTTGTATAATTAAATTGTACAATATTAATATTTAATATTAATAATTTAATATTTGGAAATAATGTTTTTAGATAATGTTAGATAGTTGATAGGGATCACCATCCGTCAACAATATCTCTCTTCACTAATTAATAGTTGAATAACTAATTTATTAAAGGATAAAGATTAAACGAAAACAATTATTGGGTGTATCCCACCATCTAATCTTACACCTTCCCTCATATTTTCAAAATAAAAAACACCTATCACTATAATTTAATATATCACACCTTTTAAATTCAATTAATGTATTATTAATACAAACATGCAAAATATAATAATAATAAATACAACTTTTTTATCCCATTCAAAGTTTATTAGATATCACCCAAAAAATACAACCAAGTTTATATAGATGAGAAAGTTTATTAGGCATCAATAAAAAGTTATAATCAAAAGTAATTTTTTTAAAACTTAAAATTAACTATTCTTATTTTCAAATTTTGTTAATTTTCTTTGAAATTTAAATTAAAAAAATAAATTATTCAAAATTTATTTTGATTTTTACTCAGTATTTATCATAAACTTAAAAAAAATAGTTAAATTCTTTTTAATTCAATTATGAAAATATTAAAAAAACACAATTATATGAAATTTTATATTCTTATACCCCGGATGGGGTGTCAAACGGGATATCGTGGCAGGAGGCGGTTGAGGGTACTGGGCGTCGTGGTATGGAGACACATGCCAGGCATGTGCAAAGGCCAGTCACCCCACCGGGTATTTAACCGCATAAATGTTGATATGAATAGCATTTACGCAGGAGTCCTTTCGCTGCAAGTTCAACTGTGTTGGGTTATAATGGCGACGGTTATGTTATTCAGGCTCATTCTTCCGCAGCTAGACAATCACCCTGCTTGTCTCCTCTAGTGCGAGCGCGAGCCCCTCCTCCCCCGGTACTCATCGACCTACGCCCTTTCTGCACTTCGTATTGACTGCTATATGACGAGGCCGCGAGGCAAACCAAGGCGAGGTGCGTCGTGGAGGCCCCGGCGACCTTCGCGCTCTCCACTAGACACTTCCTCCGACGATTCTCCGCCTAGCCTTCAGACAGTCTCATCCCCAGTAAACTTGCAGCCTCCGCAACTTGGTTCCATGGCCATCATTCCAAATACTTCAATTACTTTGCGTCGGCTTCTCTACGACCTCGGACCATCCCAACCTCCCACTAGCAACTTTGACCACAGCCAAGCTTCTCAGAGACAGTCCCGTCCACCAGTAATAGGTAGCCAAGCTCCCTTTGACAGAGCACAAATTAGGGACAATTTAGCCACTCTGTACACCCTGGTTTTTGAGCTTCGTCAGGAGGTAGCAGACTTGCACTACCGGGTGGAGGTCACGGAAATTAAGGTGGTTAACTTTCTCCAAATTCTGGCATCCCTACACGATGCCTTGTTCCCAAATTCTGAAGCAGATTCCGAAGATGGAGACCCCGAAGTCGAGGGAGATGGCGAACCGCATCCTATGACGAGCACACCAGGCAAGCGCAAGGAGGAGGAGATGCACGAGGACAACGCCACCGGAGCTGAGCGCAATCAGGAGCATGACGAGCTTGGGTACTATGAGACAGTGTACATTGAGGAAGAGCCTAGTCCCGGGGACCCTCCAGCCACTTGGCCAGCCTACAAGCCAGGTGTCTAGGCTTACTTTGCTTAGTTTCCAGGTGTCTAAATGTCTAGGTTCAATAGGTATGCAAAAGACAAGTTATGCTCTCTTTATTTTTGCTTATGACTTAATGACCCAACGCTTCACGGGCCGGCTGGACTGGTTTCCTCCGAGATGGGGCAGTCCAGTAACTGCGGCCCACGTGACATGGCATGTTAAACTGGTTTTTTGGAAGCTTCTAATATAGTAATACTTTTATTTAAAAAAAAAAATTATATTCTTATAGAATTAAGATAAATTTTATAATAATGAAATTTTTAATAAATAAAAGCATTATAAAAAAATTATTCATTTTAATTTGAATAATTAAAATTATGTTTTAAAAAATATATGTTTAAAATTAAAATAAATATCTAGATTTTATTAAAATATATGTGAAAGCTAATGGTTATATGGAAGTTTGAGACCATAAAATTTAAATTTCATTAAAGTTTATTAAAATATTTAAGCAAATGGTTATATGGAAGCTTGAGATAGTAATTTGGAAGTTAAATTTTAAGAAAATAAAGTTAGAATTACCATAATAAAGTTAATGGTATCATGAACATTTCATTTTAACATGATCAACCCTTAATAATATAAAATAACCATTTTTATTTTTATAACTAAATTACTTTTTAAAGCTTCTTCAAAATTTATAAAATAAGCACGGTAATACAACATTTGTCTTATTGATAAATATTCATTTTAAGAAAAAGATAAGTACTCACCACATTGTTTTATCTGCAAAATGTTCTGCAACTAGGGTTTTGTCCTTCCCTGCAAACCCGACCTGTGAAGCCGCGATTTCTGCCCCATTGTGGCCATGAATCGCCAGGAGGGGGTGTCGTTGAGCTCCTCCTACAGCCGAGTAATGGCAAACGGAAACCTTTCAAAAGGGACGAAGCGACCAACTTTTGAGCCGCCGCCAGACCTGCGCGAGAAGCTCTTCATGGAGGGATCCTTCAAAGACCGTGAAATGGAGATAGATCCGGCGAAAGAGAAATCCCATGTGTCAACTCACTGGCTGCCGGGTAAGTGTATTCCTCAAGCTCCATAGGCCCCAAAATATCTCATCATCACACCGCGTATTGAAGAACAGAAGCAATACATGAGGAATTATGCCCTGGTAGGCAAATTCCTAGGGCTTTGGCCCTTTGAGCGAGATTTGATCAAATGGATACAGTATTGGTGGAAATCGAGAGGACATTATGACTTAGAGTTGGGCTCCAAGGGGTTCTTTACTATTATCTTCCATAACCTGGAGGATCGGAGTCGTGTCTTCGATGGTGGGCCATATTTTTACAACTCAGCAGGACTTTTCTTAAGATTCTGGACTGAGAAGTTCAGCCCTGAGAAGGAGGACTTTGCCCACACACCGGTCTGGATCAGATTATACTCCCTCCCCTAGGAGTTCTGGCTGGAAGAGGTCCTGGCCGGCATCGGTAACACCATAGGCATTTACGTCAAGTCCTCAGAGGCCACTAAGCAGCGGCACTATACATCATGCGCGTGCATCTGTGTGTACCTGAACATAGCTAAGCCACTTCCAGGGTCCATCACATTGGAATACCATGATGAGGATTGGTCTCAAACCATCCACTACGAGCACATCCTGTTCCGGTGCAGAAAGTGCCATGAGCATGGTCACCTCTTCAAGGAATGCCCACTCAATAATGCACAAAAATAAGGGGACCCAGAAAATGGCAAGGACAAGGACGGATTTGTACAACCAGTGGGGAAAAGGCGTCAAGGAGGAAGGAGGCAACCGGCTTAGTTAAGTAAAGACCCCTCAACTAGTAACAAGTTTACAATCCTGCAAGACCAAGAAGGAGACCCCGTCACTCAGGCACACCCCACGGTCCCCCCTCTGGGCATTGAACCCCAATCCACTAGCCAAGGAATGGAATGCCCCCCCCAGATCAAGGAACCTGATCTCACTCCCCCTGACACTGCTATAGACCCACAAGACCTACAGGAGATAGAGGATGGGGAGGCGGATATGGAGCTAGAAGAGCAAGACCTAGCTGGGGTAGATCTGGAGCACCTGGAGCACGCCTACAGGCAGCAAAAACTCTACACCATACCAAGAGATCAACTATGGAAGGTCCACAAGGTATTTCTCAACTCCTCTGCGAGGTCCTCAGCATGAGCCAACAAAGGCCTAGGAATCCAGGGCGGTCAATCAAAGAACCCAAATAAGATCCATAAAGACGAGAAGAAGCGGGGCAGAAAATCCACCAACAAACTCATACAAGAAATAGGGAACTATATGGTCAACTCAGGACAAATTAATCTGATTTTGGACAGCTTCCCTCCTCTCCCCACCCCCCCGTCATCATGAAGATCATCACCTGGAATATCAGAGGTCTCAACGGACATAGCAAGCAAAAATGGCTACGGGATCTAATCATAGCAGAACAACCAAAGGTCTTATTTCTACAGGAAACAAAGTGCAGTTCAGAAGACATTGACAAATTACTACCCTACTGTTGGAATCAGGGGGCGACAGTGTTTGTAGATGCCACAGGAACAACTGGAGGACTGACTATCCTATGGAACACCAATGCAGTACTTTTGGAGAACTTCTCTGCCACTAAATGGGCCATCACAGCTGATTACAGGCTTATAGGTTCGAACAAGCCCGGACATCTGATTAATGTCTACGGCCCGGCCAGCCCGAGGGATAAGCAAGCCTTTCTTAGGATCCTGAGCCATGTCTTGAGTCATGCACAGTATAAGAACTGGATCGTCGGAGGTGACTTCCACATCATCCACAGCTTGGAGGAGAAAAGAGGAGGTTCGCGGCATTTAGATCGGGACTCCAGCGATTTCAACAGTCTTATAGACAATCTTCACCTAATAGACTTGGACACCAACAATGGCCTTCACACCTGGACAAATAGAAGAACTGGAATTCACCAAATCTCCTGCAATCTAGACAGATTCCTCGTGTCTGAATCGCTTATGATGGAAGGCACTGGAATGCAATCCACTATACTCAATTTCCCTGGGTCCGACCACTGGCCGTTGCAATTATGGATGGACATCTCGGCCACGCCTGGTAAGAAACCCTTCAGATTTGAGAAGTTCTGGCTAGACCATCCTGATTTCCAAGAAAACATCCAGACCTGGTGGAGGGAAGCAGAGGTCCCTCGTGGTTCCAAAATGTATAGATTTTAGCAAAAGTTAAAGAGCCTTAAGCACACCCTCAAACTCTGGAACCAGAATACGTTCGACAACATATTTGATGCTCAAAAACAGCTATCAGCACAAATGGAAGGGATTCAGCATCAGATCAGGCTGCAGGGTTTAACAAGGGAGCTCAAAGCCCAGGAAATAAGCATAAATCAACAGCTAGAAGAAAGGAAAAGACAATAAGAGACTCTTTGGAAACAGAAATCACGGGTGCAATGGCTCAAGGAAGGGGAGCGCAACACCAAATTCTTCCATAGAATGGTCATTCAAAGACGTTACTCCAACAAGATCACCCATCTTATTTCCGATGAAGGGGATGTCGTCCACTCACATGAAGACATGGAGGCCACCCTGATAGGGTATTTTCAAAACCTCCTCATGGAACCCCCTGTAGATAGACTAGAGGCCATCAACAAGTTCATGCATCATGTACCCTCCCTCGTCACTCTGAAACAAAACGCTGCCCTTCTCAGACCAATAACTATTGAGGAAGTGGACCAAGCTCTTCAGGAGACTCCGAAATGTAAGGCTTCTAGCCCCGACGGCTTCACCAGCGACTTCTTTCATCACTGTTGGACGATGATCAGAAAAGAAGTCTGGGAAATCTTGGAGGACTCCCGAGCATCGGGACAGATCCTCCAGGCTCTCAATGCTACCTTCATCACCTTAGTCCCCAAAGAAGGGCAGGCACATCACCCCAATAAGTTCAGACCAATAGCTCTGTGTAACGTCATATATAAGCTCCTTACAAAAGTGATATCCAGGAGACTCAAAACCATCTTACCAACAATCATATCCCTGGAGCAATCAGGCTACGTGGAGGGCAGACAGATCCTAGATAGTGTAGTCTTGGCTCATGAAGTGATCCACTCCTTGCAGAAGACCAAAACCCCAGGTATGCTCCTCAAATTGGACCTGTCTAAAGCCTTTGACAAGATCAGTTGGGAATATATGCGTGCAATGCTGTTGGCTTTTGGATTTGATTCAAGCTGGGTAACCTGGATTGTGAATCTAACTTCCACGGCTTTCTTCTCTATTCTCGTCAATGGCATTCCCTCGTAGCCCTTCTCCCCCTCTAGAGGGATCAGGCAAGGTAATCCCCACTCCCCGTTCCTTTTCATCATCCTGACCGAAGGCTTTAGCAGATCTATCCATGCAGCGATTGAAACTAAACACTTGTCAGGGCTGCCCTTGCATGGCATTTCCCCACCTATCTCGTACTGTCAATTTGTTCACGACACCCTCCTGATGGGTAGCCCTACGGTCCAGGAAGCCAACTCTCTCCTGGATATCCTCCAAACTTTATTTGATGCTTCAGGCCTGGACTGTAACAAGGAAAAATCCCAAGTCTTTTTCTTCAATACTCCCCTTTCGATCCAACACCACATCTCTGGAATTCTCGGTTTCAACAGAAGCTCCCTTCCGTCCAAATACCTTGGCATCCCACTGATAGATAATGCACTCTGGAACTCCTCATGGGAGCACCTCTTGTTTTCATTTTTCAAGCGGTTGTCCTCTTGGACCTACAGAGCTCTAAACCTTCCCAGTTGTCTCACTCTTCTCAAGGCTGTCCTCCAAGCCCTCCCGATTTATTCCTTTTCAGCGCTAGCTGCTCCAAAGTTTGTGCTCAATACCATCAAATGCCTTCAAAGAAACTTCATTTTGCAGGGCCTCAATACAAGGAAGAAAATGGCTTTGGTTAGCTGGGACAAACTCTGTCAACCCAAGGTGCAAGGCAACCTAGGACTTAGGGATCCCTTCATCATGAACAAGGTTCTCAACGACAAAATCTGGTGGTGATGGCTAAAAAGCCCCAAGGACCTCTGGGCCCGACTCTGGAGGAATAAATATGCTCCAAATGTGGCAGAGAAAAACCTAACCCAGTGGAATGAAGATAACCCTGGCTCTTTAATCTGGACAGCATCCATGCAGAATAGACAACTGGTGACTGAGCACGCTTTCTGGGAAATCAGGAATGGGAAGATTGCCCTGTTTTGGCAAGACTCCTGGCAACAATGGTCGGTCCTGGGAAAGGAGGAATGGGCCCCTAACATATGTACTCAGGCCAATCGGGCAGGACTGATAAGGGTGGTCGATTACTGGAAGTTCGACCCCCAGGAAGACACTTGGCGCCAGTGGCACATGGACAGGGAATGCCTCGACCTAGAGCCACACGTTAATCTAGTTCCTTTGCAAGAAGAGATGGAGAAATGGAGAATTCCCGTAATTGAAGGAGAGGATAATTTGAGGTGGGGATACAACCCAAAAGGGACCTTCAGCACGTGAGAAGCATACCGGCTCAGGGCTCCCTCAGACCCCCTCCCTAACACGAAAATCTGGCGCAAGCCTTGGGATCTTAAACACTGGCCTAAAATTACCCTCTTCCTCTGGCTCGTCGCCCATTCCAGTATCCTCTCCTGGGACAACCTGTCGAAAAGAGGCTTTGTGGGGCCTTCTATGTGCTTACTTTGTGGAGAGGCATAGGAAACAATGACCCATCTCCTCAAATATTGCCATTACACTGCCCATATTTGGGATCAAGCGGCGCTGGTTATGCGCACCTCCGATCGTCGTAGGGACAGCATCCTGGAAACCATTGCGAACTGGTGGGACCAATATTTCCGTTCACCCATCCTCAATCGTGTATGGCATCTTATACCAGGATTCATCCTCTGGCAAACCTGGAAAGAAAGGAACAAAAGACTCTTCAAAGGTCTCTCCCTCCCGTGGCATCACCGATGGCATCAGTGCTACTATAACATCCTAGAATCTATCCCCCCTCAGCTCTGAGCCGATGTAAACCTCAATAATTACCCAGACGAACTCCCCATCCTCCGGTTCTGGTCTCCACCCTCCTCCCTTCAGACTCGTCTTCCTTCTTCACCAGCCCCTCCTCTCAGCAGCCCCACCTTTTGGTCCCCCCCCTGAGGACTTCATCAAGCTCAATTTCGATGGGGCCTCTAAGGGCAATCCAGGGCCAGCAGGCTATGGAATAGTTTTTCGCAAACATTATGGGAACATCCTTCTCATCGGCGCTGGTTCTATAGGGCACTCCACGAACAATGCAGCAGAGCTCTGGGGTCTTACCAAGGGACTGCAGATGGCCATCAAAAACAACTTCACCAAGTTAGTTGTAGAGGGAGACTCTCAAATCATCATCAACCTGCTGCGGAAAATTCTAAATGGAGGCATCCCCGATAGAATTTTTCCCAGCTGGCGACTCCTGCATGGACTGCAGAGTATCACTGATTCATTGCGACCGGAACTGGCTATCATCCCCGCCCATGTCAGAAGAAAGGCGAATCAAGTGGCGGATGAACTAGCCAATATGGGCATCAGTCGGAGAGGGTCGGAACCCATCTGCAATTCAGCCCTGGAACCTGATCACCCCATTCTCCAGCAGTGTATTTGCAAAGCTAGAATGGTGGATGCTCCCCCGGATGGGGTGTTAATGGAGAACACTTGACGAGTGGAGGAGGACGGCGCATGATAGCAGGGCACAAAGCCATGTGATGGGCTCGTGCCACCACCCGCCACCCTCCTGCAACTTTAATAGACTTCATGTCGATGGAACGGGCATTAATTCCTTCTTCCCATCCACGCATTTTCTATGGCATTGCTTCTGGTCTCAGTTCATTGTTTATGTTGTTGGCTTGAGGAGTTCTCCCCTCTGTGCCCATGGCCGACTCAGGATAGTGCTTGCGGTCCCCCGGAGACTCCCCCTCACCCCTGGGCCTTCGTCCGCTGCAACAGACCTCCCATGCCTGACCACAATCCACGTCTGAGAGGGAGGCCACGGCGGGGATCTCTATGGAGACCTCGTCGGCCTTCGGTTCCTCCCTCTGCTCTACCTCCCACTTGCTCCTCACTTTGTTTTCAGGTAGAGCCGATGGAGCATGTCCATAGCCTAGCACTCATCCCTCGGCTGCTTAGCTCGGCCTCACGCATCTTTCAAACACCACCGATGGAGGCACCACCCCACACACCTTTCTCGTCTCTTCCAAGAACCTTAGAAGACCAGAACCCTCCTTCTTCGTGTAAGCAAGGTCATAAAGAGCACCCCTCTGTTAATTCAGTCCACGGCGAGTAGTTAAAGGACAAGTTGTCCATCCTCTATGGCTTAGTCTTCGAACTTCACCAGGGGGTGGAGGATTTGCAGTTTCGACTACAGCTCAACAATGAGAAGGTAGTTCTCTTCCTCCATCTCCTCTCCTCCATGCACGAGGTTGTCCTTTCAGACCCGGGAGGAGCGACCTCCAAGCCTAAACCAAGTGATGATACAGTTGACGTCGAAGAGGATAAGCGGAGCGCGACTTTGAGGCAGAAACCTGGAGCGACCACCCAAGGCAAGGAATTTATGATGAAGTGTGCAGAAGAGCTCGGGAGGAAACGGAACGACAGCGAGACTTTGGCCAAGCGTCAGATGCAGGACACCGTGAGGAGCAACCAGAACATTGACACCAATGCGGAGGTCGATGTGCAATGGGGGGACGAAATGGCGATCATTGAAGAGGAACCTTGGCCCGAGGATCTCCAAGGCACCTGGCTAGGTTACGTGTCAAGCGTCTAGGCTATAGAGGTCGTGTCAGCTGTTTTCAGCTTCTGTTGATGATTATGTAGTCTCAGACATTACTTTTAGTAGGCATTATGAAACTTTTGCTGACAAAGCTGCTGATTGGGCTGGTTTCCCCTCTGTTGGGGCAGTCCAATAAGCATAGCAGGACTATCATTGTACTTGGGATTTCCCTTTTGCCTCTGGAAGGTTTTTAATATATTTTACTTCTTACTTAAAAAAAAAAAAATTATAAAATAAGCGCAATCTTGAGCCTGCCAGCCCGGGAGTCTGACTGTCAATTTGTATATCGCGGAACTCTGGGTGTTTGTTTGGAGGACACAGAACAATAGAGGTGCAACTTTGAGCTCGGGAACCCGTGATCCAAAAAGTGGCTAAGTATGTAATGAGGAAGCCATCAGTCGTGATACATAAAATATAATAAACACAAAGATACAAAATATAATAATAAAAAACACATGTATTATCCCATTCCAAGTTTATTAGATATCACCTCATAAAAGAGAATGAAGTTTGTATTGATCATACATTTAAAAAAAATGGATTTAACATCCTTTAATAATTTTATGTAATTAAATTGTACAATATTAATATTTAATATTAATAATTTAATATTTGAAAATAATGTTTTTAGATAATGTTAGATAGGTTATAGGGATCACCATCCGTCAACAATATCTCTCATCAATAATTAATAGTTGAATAACTAATTAATTAAAGATTAAAGATTAAATGAAGACAATTATTGGGTGTATCCCACCAACTAATCTTACACCCTCCCTCATATTTTCAAAATAAAAAACGCATATCACTATAATTTAATATATCACACCTTTTAAATTCAATTAATATCTTATTAATACAAACATGCAAAATATAATAATAATAAATACAATTTTTTTATCTCATTCAAAGTTGATAGATATCAACAAAAAAAACAACCAAATTTATATAGATGAGAAAGTTTATTAGACATCAATAAAAAGTTATAATCAAAATTGCATAGTAAAGTTTTTTTAAAACTTAAAATTAACTATTTTTATTTTCAAATTTTATTTGAAATTTAAATTAAAAAAATAAATTATTCAAAATAAATTTTGATTTTTACTTAGAGTATATTTACCATAAACTTAAAAAAATTAGTTAAAAATTTTAAAATTCAGTTATGAAAATATTAAAAAAAAACACAATTATATTAAATTTCATATTCTTATAAAATTAAGATAAATTTTATAATAATGAAATTATTAATAAATAAAAGTGTTAATAAAAAATTATTCATTTTAATTTGAAAAATTAAAATTATTTTTTAAAAAATACATGTTTAAAATTAAAGTAAATATCAAGATTTTATTAAAATATCTATGAAAGCTAATGGTTATATGGAAGTGTGAGACCATAAATTTTAAATTTCGTTAAAGTTTATTAAAATATGTAAGTTAATGGTTATATGGAAGCTTGAGATAGTAATTCAGAAGTTAAATTTTAAGAAAATAAAGTAATAATTACCATAATTAAAGGTAATGGTAACATGAACATTTCATTTTAACATAATATAAAATAACTTTTTTAATTTTAATAACTAAATTACTTTTTAAGGCTGTCAATTTGTATATCGCGGAACTGTGGGTGTTTTTTGGAGGACACAGAATAATAGAATCCAAAAAGTGGCTAAGTATGGAATCAATCCAAAAAGTGGCTAAGTACGGAATAAGGAAGTTGTCGATCGGACTCGTAATACAGAAGCATGACTATAAATGTGAACCTGTGAGTCCGCCAACTTGCGCACCTGGACATTTTCGGAAAAACTAATAATAATAAACACAGTTAGTATCTCATTCCAAGTTTATTAGATATCACCTCGTAAAAGAGAACGAAGTTTATATCAATCATACATTTAAAAAAAATGGATTTAACATCCTTTAATAATTTTATGTAATTAAATTGTACAATATTAATAGTTTAATATTTGGAAATAATAAAAATCATCTATTAAATTCAAAATAAAAACATCTATCACTATAATTTAATATATCACACATTTTAAATTCAATTAATATATTATTAATACAAACATGCAAAATATAATAATAATAATAAATATAATTTATTTATCTCATTCAAAGTTTATTAGATATCACTCAAAAAATACAACCAAGTTTATATAGATGAGAAAGTTTATTAGACATCAACAAAAAATTATAATAAAAAATACACAGTAAAGTTTTTTTAAAACTTAACATTAACTATTCTTATTTTCAAATTTTGTTAATTTTATTTGAAATTTAAATAAAAAAAACAAATTGTTCAAAATAAATTTCAATTTTTAATGAGAGTGTATTTACCATAAACTTAAAAAAATTAGTTGAAAATTTTAAAATTCAAATATGAAAATATTATAAAAAACACAATTATATTAAATTTTATTCTTATAAAATTAAGATAAATTTTATAATAATGAAATTATTAATAAATAAAAGTATTATAAAATTTGTATTCATTTTAATTTGAATAATTAAAATTATTATTTTTTAAATACATGTTTAAAATTAAAATAAATCTCTAGATTTTATTAAAATATCTATGAAAGCTAATGGTTATATGGAAGTTTTAGACCATAAAGTTTAAATTTCGTTAAAGTTTATTAAAATATGTAAGCGAATGGTTATATGGAAGCTTGAGATATTATTTCAGGAGTTAAATTTTAAGAAAATAAAATAAGAATTACCATAACTAAAGTTAATGGTATCATGAACATTTCATTTTAACATGATCAACCCTTAATAATATAAAATAACATTTTTTATTTTTATAATTAAATTATTTTTTAAGGCTTCTTCAAAATTATAATATAAGTCTCGGGATGGGGTGACATGCGGCAGCTCCTCGCCACCTGGCTCAGCACTGATCCACAGCATAAATGTTGATGGCCGTCACCCACCCGCCCTGCATTTACGATGGTAGACGACCATTACAGCCGGTATACGGAAGAGTGACACCTCCCTCGCGCGAAAACTCTCGCTCACAACGCACTCAGCATGACAGGGTCTATGGATAGCCAGGTGAATCCGGTCTTGAGCAGTTTGTATTTTCGAGCACCTGGATAGAGTTGGTTTGCTCTCGCTTCGGGTCTCCCCGTCATTTGGGAGCTCTGGTGCAGCTCTGTTTCCGTCTCGTCCTGGCTTACTCTCATTTCGCTGCACCCTCTTTGTTTTGTTATATATCCCTTGGAAAACATGACCAAGAAGCGGGGTAGGCCTCGTCGTGGCTCGGCCTGGTACACCCACAAAGCGCAGAGGTAAAGGAAGGAGAAGCCGGAGCACGCTCTGTCGTTGGCGACCTCCATTCTTCGAAAGAAGGCTCGCACTAACCAATTGGCTCTGCATGCCATCATTGTGAAGACTGGGGCTGTGCGTAGCAGTGAAACCATGGTAATTGAGCCTGGAAACAGGCCGGAGGACGGTGTCGCGGATGCATTTCCTACCTGTTACGTTGAAGAAATACTGTTCATGGAGGAATTGGCGACCACCCTGGAACCCCAAGCCATGGCGGCGAACTACTAGGATGGAAGCGGTCCTAAAATCGAGTTGGCAGATGATATCCCTGGGTGCATTGTCAAGGAAATACCGTGGACGGGTGACTACAGCCCCACCATCCATGCTGTGCAGGCAACGTTCGAGGAAGAAACTTGGGACAAAGCTTGTGTCGAAGAGAACGCGGACGAGAACAGCCCAGCGAGGAAGGAAGAGGCAGCCAGTGCAGAACTATTGGAGATCGAAGCCAGAGATGGAACGATTGTGGAAATGGGGGACGTAATCCTCGACGATGCAGGTAATGGCTTGCATGGTACTTTCCTCTGTGCAGAGCATCTATCTCTAGTGTTCGAACTCCGAGGCCACATGGCAGACCTGGAGCATAGAGCCCTTCTCATGGGCCAGCATCTAGACCTGCTCCTTGATGCGTACTCCAATGCTCCAGCAAAGAGGAAGTGCCCTCTCTGTGCATAGTCATTCGCCATCCCAGCTAGGTCCACGTGGCAGACAAGTAAGGGCGATGGGTCACCGGGTATCTAGGATCTTCTATGTTATTTTGTTTCTTTGTTTAATCATGCTATTGTTACATGCTTACTTGGACTATAGCCATCTATCCTGGTTTCCACCGGGCAGGACAGATGGCAAAACAGATCTCCAAACCATGTTGGTTTCCGGTAAAACGACAGCATTTTTGGTGGCTCAGACCTATATCTCTGTACATTTTGTCAAGGTTTCTTTGATAACTTAATATAGCAGGTTCTACCTTTTAAAAAAAAAATTATAATATAAGTGCAATCTTAAGACAGCCCATGAGTCTGGCTGTCAATTTGTATATCACACAACTCCGGGTGTTGTTTGGAAGACACAGAAAAATAGAAGCGCAATTTTGAGCCCACCAACCCAGGAACCCACAATCCAAAAAGTGGATAAGTATAGAATGGGGATGATAAATAAGCATGATTATAAATGTGAACCCGTGAGTCCGCCAACCTCACATTTTCGAAAAAACAAATAATAATAAACACAAAGATACAAAATATAATAATAATAAACACAATTATTATCCCATTCCAAGTTTATTAGATATCACCTCATAAAAGAGAACGAAGTTTATATTGATCATACATTTAAAAAAAATGGATTTAACATCCTTTAATAATTTTATGTAATTAAATTGTACAATATTAATATTTAATATTAATAATTTAATATTTGGAAATAATGTTTTTAGATTATGTTAAATAGTTGATAGGGATCACCATCCGTCAACAATATCTCTCCTTATTAATTAATAGTTGAATAATTAATTTATTAAAGGATAAAGATTAATCGAAGACAATTATTTGGTGTATTCCACCATCCAATCTTACACCCTCCCTCATATTTTCAAAATAAAAAACACCTATCACTATAAATTAATATATCACACCTTTTAAATTCAATTAATATATTATTAATACAAACATGCAAAATATAATAATAATAAACACAATTTTTGTATCCCAATCAAAGTTTATTAGATATCACCTAAAAAATACAACCAAGTTTATATAGATGAAAAAGTTTATTAGACATCAATAAAAAGTTATAATCAAAAGTACATAGTAAATTATTTTTAAAACTTAAAATTAGTTATTTTTATTTTCAAATTTTGTTAATTTTATTTGAAATTTAAATTAAAATAATAAATTATTCAAAATAAATTTTTATTTTTACTAGAGTAGAGTGGAGTGTGTTTACCATAAACTTTAAAAAATTAGTCAAAAATTTTAAAATTAAATTATGAAAATATTATAAAAAACACAATTATATTAAATTTTAAATTCTTATAAAATTAAGATAAATTTTATAATAACGAAATTATTAATAAATAAAAGCATTATAAAAATGTTATTCATTTTAATTCTTATTTTCAAATTTTGTTAATTTTATTTGAAATTTAAATTAAAATAATAAATTATTCAAAATAAATTTTGATTTTTACTAGAATGTGTTTACCGTAAACTTAAAAAAATTAGTCAAAATTTTTAAAATTAAATTATGAAAATATTATAAAAAAACTCAATTATATTAAATTTTAAATTCTTATAAAATTAAGATAAATTTTATAATAACCAAATTATTAATAAATAAAAAAATTATTCATTGTAATTTAAATTATTTTTTAAAAAATACATGTTTAAAATTAAAATAATTATCTAGATTTTATTAAAATATTTATGAAAACTAATGGTTATATGGAAGTTTGAGACCATAAAATTAAAATTTTGTTAAAGTTTATTAAAATACCTAATAGAATGGTTATATGGAAGCTTGAGATAGTAATCCAGAAGTTAAATTTTAAGAAAATAGAGTAAGAATTACGATAATTAAAGTTAATGGTATCATGAACATTTCATTTTAACATGATCAACCCTTAATAATATAAAATAACCTTTTTTTTTTATATAATTAAATATTTTTTTAAGGCTTCTTCAAAATTTATAATATAAGCGCAATCTTGAGCCCGGGAGTCCGGTTGTTAATTTGTATATCGCAGAACTCCAGGTGCTATTTGGAGGACACCGAACAATAGAAGAGCAATTTTGAGTCCACAAGCCCGGGAACCTGCAATCGAAAAAGTGGCTAAGTATGGAATGATGAAGTCGTCGGTCGGACTTGTGATACATAAGCATGACTATAAATGTGAACCCATGAGTCTGCCAACCCGTGCACTTAGAATTTTTTGGAAAAACCACTAAGCAAAGAAAACGGAAATAGAAAATAGAGGGGAAAAAGAAATATGTTTATGTTTATCCCTAAAAAAACATCAAAATAGAAATAGATCTCCCTAATAATAAATATTTCATTTATTTATATTTGTATTTGTATTAAAGGGATGATTATTTGTAATAAATATTCATTTTTTAAATATATTTAATTAGTAAAAATAGTAGAACATGAACAAGATTAAGAGAAACTACAATGTTGAAAAGTAAATAAAAAGAAAGCACTAATAGAATTTGGTTGTGGTGATGTATTCTTTGGCTATGGCACTGCCACAAACGAATTTAAACTATTTAGTTTAAATGGTATTAAATTAATACATCTGATCATATTTTGCACTTGTCCATGATACAATTAAGATGGGGATAATCTTGTTCTGCAACTATAAGTTGAGGATAATCTTCAATCGTAAATTAACTTGGCACTTGTCCATGATATATTAATATTAATAAATATTCATTTTTTAAATATATTTAATTAGTAAAAATAGCAAAACATGAACAAGATTAAGAGAAACTACAATGTTGAAAAGTAAAGAAAAAGAAAGCACTGATAGAATTTGGTTATGGCGATGTATTCTTTGGCTATGGCATTGCCACAAATGAATTTGAACTATTCAGTTTAAATAGTATTAAATTAATATATGTGATCATATTTTGCACTTGTCCATGATACAATTAAGATGAGGATAGTCTTGTTCTGCAACTATAAGCTTGTTAGGATATTTAGACACTTAGGAGTTAGTTAAGATCTACTTGGTCTAATGTGTCGTTAGGTAAAAGTGTGTTTCTTTAGTATGCATTTGTAGTTAGGAAATTTGACGGTCACGATATGTTCCCGATGTAGAGTGATCTAATGGTTCATACTCTCCTCGATCTTAATGACCATTGATTTGTGGCTTAACACCCAATTGGTCCATGATCTCTATTTAAAGAGCATGGAGGGTCATTTTTCGATGATCGATTGTGAGAAACTCTCTTGTAAAATGTCTCTGTAATATTTTTCGTTTGCATTAATAAACTGCTCCAAGTGGTCGCGTTGGCTGGGGTCGTGGATGTTTCCCCGTAGGGGTTTTACCACGTCAAAACATCGATGTGTTGATCTTTGATCTAGTTGTGTGAGTGGTTATTGAAGGTGTTCATCCTCTGTTGGAATACCTGTGTTTTTGAACATTGTATCAAAGCTTGTTTGAAGACCCACTCCTATTGTAGATCAAGATCATGAAGCCAAGTTGCTTCATCTCCATTTTCTGCCATTTTTCGTACATTTCTAGGCTAAGAGGATTGTTCCATTGCGTCCAGAGCACTCATTTCAGTTAGGAACATTTTTCGTTTCACTCGAAATGGTTTGTATTTTCCCAAGATACGACCATTTCAGTCAGATCCAGAGGTATAAAGATTGAATACACATTTTTTTAAATTTTTGCAAAGTATTATTTTGGTTTTATTTCAGTTTTATATTATTTGTTTCTAGGTTGCTACTCTTTTAGATATATGTATTCTCTTTGCCCCACGCCTTGTGTGATCTCGTCAAATTAGAAATAGATAGGAAAAGGTACATCTTCCGGGTAAGTTAACCGAGATCTAACCCTTATTGTCATCGAGAAGCAGAATTATTTTTTTGTGTGAAAAGAGTTTTTTTGTAGCACGCTCTCCAAGGCTGTCTTCCACAACAAAACCCTAAATCCTCTTGTGAAACAACACAATATGTTTTTCTAGACCATTTGGTTAAAAGTTGTCTTATTAAGTAAGAGGTCTTGAGTTCAAGTCTCTATTTTGTTACTTTTGTTTTGAAAAAGTTCATGCTAAAATTATAAAGTGTATTTCACTTTAAGTATAAAAATGAATCATTATAAATAGCTTTAATATTTTATTTTAGAGTTATTTATTTTGCATGAAGTAACTTCATTGTAAAAGTGATCCCTACTTTTCTTCATAAAAGTGGGTCACTTCATAAAACAACTTACACCAGCACGTGGTTCTTTGGTTATTATTTATATTGTTTTTTAAAAGGGCATAACTCTCACATCCGAAGTCTGTTTTTAGTGTCATTTTTTTTTAAAACCGCATAATTTTTCTAGATCTTTCCATCCAAATCATTATTTTCTAGTTTTAAATCCATATGATCTATAGATTTAATATGGATTCTTCTAGTAATATTTTTCTTACTAGCACCAACTACTTCCAATGGAAATCTCATATGAGAGATTTATTAAGAAGTAAAGGCTTGTACTGGATTACCTTGGGAAAGGAAAAATGGCCCACTGATGATGATAAGAAAGTCAAATGGACTAATAGGAGTGACGAAGCACGTGGACTAATCGGAATGTCCATCTCTCGTGATTTAAGGTTCCACCTTAAAAAAATGATGACCCCGAAGAAGCTTGGGAAAATATTGAATCTGTGTTTGGTAAACTCAATATTATTCAAGCACCACAGTTAGAAAATAAAGTATTGACCTTAAGTCCAAGTGATTTTTCTTGCCTTGGAGACTATCTATCTAAGTTTAAAACACTCAGAATTTTATGTGAAGAATGTGAGATAAAAATGGAGGAAGAGCATTGCATCTATCTTATTCTTTCTAAGCTAGGTAGTGCATATTTAATGTTTGTATCTGCCTTTTATGCCATGAGAAAGGTTCTAAGGAAAGATTATTAAAAACCCACTATTGATTCCTTTTGTGATGCTTTGATTAGAGAGAAAGATAAGCTTGTACAACTTGGAGTGATCATCACTACAGGTACCTCCAACAAAGCCTTAGTTTCCCAGCAAAAAGATAAACCTAAGTATCCAAAGAAGCAACATCATCTCTTGTTAACAACCATCCAACATCCTCTCTTGTTTCCCAGCAAAATGTTTGTTAGTCTTCTTATTTTTATATTTTTCTTCAATATATATGAGACATTAAAATAATATGATTGAATGTGTGGGATATATTATTGATGTGTATAAATAAATTAAAGTAGGTTTCGTGTTTCCTTAAAATTTATATATATGTGTGTGGGGGAGGTTGAATGTGTGGAATATATTAATCATGTATTTATATATAAATTAAAGCATATGTTTTCTTTAAAATTTGATATTTAAATAATATGGTTGAATGTGTGGAATATATTAATCATGTGTTTATATATAAATTAAAGTATATTCCATGTTTTTTTAAAATTTATCAATTTTTTTACAAAATCATTTTATAATTAATTAACAAAATTATATATATATTTTTTAAATTTATCAATTTTTCTATAAAATCATTTTATGATTAATTGACAAAATTATATATATATATATATATATATATATATATATATATATAATCATTTTATAACCCATTCAAAACATTATTATTATATTAAAAAAATACAAAATTAAACTTGATACTTTTTAACTTATCAATAAAATAAAATAAACACAAAATAATATTCTCTTCAACTTGAAAGTTTCACATGACATATAATTATTAATTTTACAAATAAGTTATATTGTGATTTGAGACTCATGACATGTCAGCACAAGGTATTCGTGTCAATGATATGAAGGAAATACCCATGTTATGTAATAGACCTAATTGCCATCATTTGCTTTTACCCAATGTGAAAAGATATAACATTGATTTGATATGAGGCACGCTCCTCATGCAATTAGTCTACGCATATTATATATTTATATTAATATAATTAGCAATTTTATGTTGAAAAAAAAAAAATTAAACATATTACATCAATAGAAAATATTATAATATAGATATAAAATTCGTAATGTAGTATTTTCTTTTAATGATGATATGCCAATTAGTTTTATTCCAAGTAAATGAAAGGAGAAAAGTTATGAATCAATTTTCATTCATAATTTAATATGTTTGTATTTAATAAATCAATTAATATATTTATATTTAATGAATCAATTAACAGAATCGATTATTGTTGAGAAATAACAATATACCAACTCATTTAATTTAATTTATAAATAAAATATATAGAATCAATTCTCATTCCTAATTAATATATTTATATTTAATGAATCAATTAATAGAATCAATTATTGTTGAGAAATAACAATATACCAATTCATTTAATTTCATTTATAAATAAAATATCTAGAATCAATTCTCATTCTTAATATAATATGTTTGTATTTAATGAGTAAATTATTGTTAAGAGATAACAATATACCAACTCATTCAACTTCATTTACAAATAGGATTATTGTATGGCTAAAAAGAATTAATGTAAAAATAAAACCAACCCCTTAAATTTTAAGGGGTTAGATAAAAATGTTTTTGGGTAATCTGTGTTTTATACTACATGCCAAATATCTAAGTCCACAGATCAAATAACACCCAAGTATAAACTCGACACCAAGACCAAGCGCCAAGCCACGAGGAAAAATACCACAAGGGGCACTACTACTGTGCACAATGCGTCGAAGTAATTATCAAACGTTGGTATATATAAGCACTTTTGTACATTTTCGCCCGACCAATTTGGGATATATTCATAAGAGTGAAAATAAAAACGCAGACACCAGAGTTCTTCTCAGTCAACCCATCAAATGTCCAAGTGTCAAGGAAGCAACACCCAGGTGTCAAGGGCAAGTGTTAAGCTTGGGACGATTCACGTGTGTCAAATTGCAACGATGTCAAGAAACTGTTGATACATGGCGGCATGAGAGTTCTGAAAAAGGGGCATATATGTTTGGACGCAATCAACTATGTGAATTTATTTTGGAACATCCAACCATTTCTCGATATCACATAGTTCTGTTGTACAAAGGGAATGGTAATGTATTCACTTATGATCTTGCAAGTGCTCATGGCATGGTGGTTAACAAGATTCTGGTTACATTAAATATTTACAAATAATTGCATGTAGAAGATATTTTTCGCTTTGGCACTTGTTCACGTCTATATATTTTTCAAGGTTCTATAGAACTAATGCCAATGGAAAGGCCATCAGGTGTGAGGCAGAGGTCAAGTGAAATCAAATAAATCAAATTCTTAGATGAAATGGCTAAGTTGGAGCATGTTAAAGTTTTACCTCGGGCTGTTGAATTGACAAAGGATATTGCAAAGGGGATTTCATATGGTGTTGGTGCACTCATCATTGATTATGGACAAAATGGAATTGTTTCAAATAGCTTGCAGGTCATAAGGAAGCACAAATTTGTTCATATCCTGGCTCACTAGCCTATAGAAAATAAAAATATGTACAATTATAATTGGGGATCAACCTAGGGATTACAAGCTAGAATTTTTCCATAATTCTAAACAAACTTGTGATAATATTTCGTTAAACCCAAGAACCCACACAACCTTTTAAGAGTTTTAGGGCCAATCCTTCATAGCTTCAATTTTTTTATGATCCACCCGTAGACCATCGTTGCCAACAATATGACCCGTTTATTCAAATTCAAAGGCGCCAAAAGCACATTTAGATTGTTTGTGAAAAAAATTGTGCTTAGACAATAGATGGAGAACTTGATACACATGGGAAAGATGGACTTTCTAATTTTTACTGTAGATGAGGATATCATCAAAGAAAACTAAGACAAAATTATGGAGGAAAGGGAAGAAGACATTATTCATGAGACTTTAAAAAGTGGAGGGGGAATTACAAATGCCAAAGTGAATGACCAAGAACTCATAGTGACCCTCGTGAGTTTTAAAGGAAGTCATGTGGATGTTTTCCTCTTTCATGTGTATTTGGTGGTAGCTAGAATGTAGATCAAGTTTTGTAAATTATCGGGCACCACTCAATTCATCCAAAAGGTCATCAATGACAGGAATGGGAAATGTTTCTTTGATTGTGACTTTGTTGAGAGCATGAAAATTAGGACACATGTGTTGCGTTCCTTATTTCTTGAGTACTATGACTATTGGAGAAGAATAGGCATTGGTACTAAGACAAAGAACACCTGCTTCTAGAAATTCTTGAACATATTTCTCAATTTAATTTTTTTGGGAAAACGGATGACAATAAGAGCGAACATTGGGAGGAATATTACCGGGTAATAGAAGAGTGGAATGATCATGGGCACTGCTAGAAGGGGGAAGTCCATGGGGAGTGTTAAAGATAGCTTGGTGTCAGGAGAGTATAGATTGGAAGTCAAGATGCACAAAGGGTGTCTCAACAGCATGAATGGAATGCAGTTGGGAAATAATTCCAGAGTGGCCTTTTTTTAGTTGATCTTCCATTCAGTGGGAACTGATGATCTCAGGTGAAATTGATATGATGCCTTGGAATTTATATCTTTTTCCCTCCTATTGGAATTGCATGGTTAGGTGCTTAAAGTCCATGAGGATGGGGCCAAGAGTGTGTAACCATTTAGCACCAAGCATAATGTCACAACCTCCCATGTCTATAGAAAAAATATCAAATTTCAGGTGGTACTAACCAATTTGTAGGAACAAATTTTCACAACGCCTACCACATTTTATGGAACCGCCATTGGAAATCACGATTTGAAAATCATTGAATGCATGGATATAGAAATTGATTTATTGAGAAATGAGATGATGAAAAAAATTATGGGTGTTTCCACTGTCAACAAGGATTGTGAACTTCATGTTCTTAATGTGGCCAATGAGCTTGAGGGTTTGGGGAGAAGAGAAGCCAGTGAGGGCATGCAGTGAAATCAATGGTTCAACTTCTGGTAGATCAGAGGGAGAAGTAGGTACAACTATTGGGGGTAGTTCTTCCACCGAGGAAACATTTAACTCTTCATCAACAACATCCTCATAAATGGCCATTAAAATATTGTATTCCTTACACTTGTGCCTTGAAAACTACTTGTCATCGCAGTTATAGAAAAGGACCTTGAGTTGGCATTCAACCATTTCTTCCCAAGTTAATTTTTGTATCTAGAGAGTAGTGGCATGAGGGTCGGGATTGGTAGGTTGAAGGCGGGGAAGAAAAGAGGGTTTTTGGTTTTCAAAAAAGGAAACCTATTGTGCTTCCTTGGCATTTTGAGTAGCTTCCAACCATTTCTTGGGGCGATCCATGAGGACATGGGCTCAGATTTCATCCTTTAGTCCATTGATAAAGTGTTCCCTAAAGAATGAATCATATATTCCCTTTGTGCTGAAATCCAATTTCTCAAATGCGGTGATAAAGTCTTCCACGGTACCAGATTATTTCAACTTGGTTAAACGGCCCAGGTAGTGTGTGTCGGTATCAAAGAACTCATAAAGTCCATCCACAAATTATGTCCAAGCAACATACCCTTGGTATGATTTTTTATTCCATTGCCACCATTTCCAATAGTCAAGATACAAATAGAAGACATTGTAACAAAGTTTGGCCAAGTCATCAGTGATGCCATGCAAGGAAAAGTAATTTTCCATTTGAGTGACCCAACCAGTGGGATCTGAGCCATCAAATTTGTTCACCTCCACTCGTGGAAGACGCAGATCACGATGAAGTGGGTTGGAGTGAAAAATATGGGAAATAAAGGAAGCAAAACTTTCTAGGTTAAAAGGTTGTTCATATGAGGTAACAACTATGGGAATCTTCAATTTTACCAGGATCTTGGCAACAAAGGATTCAAGTTGGCTATCGATGTGGTCAGTGATGTCCTTCTTTATTTCCTATTTCATGTCTTCCATTTTGGAGTCTATAGTTGAATTGAGGCGAGTTTCAAGGTATTGGTTGTGGTGTGTGCCATGGTGAAAGGGAAACACGGGAATGGGGTGGGTGGGTCCACACAGAAAGGGGTTAATGGTGAAGGGTACCACTATAATCAGTGCAAAGAGAGGAATCCAATGGAATAGGTAGAAAATAAGGGTGTCGGAAAGGATGGGTGGGTCCATTGGAAAAAAAAGGTTGACAAGTGATAGATACCACTACGATCAGCGTGAAAAGGGGAATTCGAGGGGATAGGTCCCAAATAAGGGTGTAGGGAAGAGGGTCGGGTCCACAAAAAAGGATTAAAAATGATAAGTACTGTTATCCCCGATTTTCTAGGGATAACTAGGAGATCATGTCTCGAGGCCCACAGGTCCTAGACATGAAATACCGAGAGCAGGATTGACCTAAAGCCCTGGAGGGCCCATCTTTCTTCTTCTTCATCAGACTTGTCCTATCAGCAGTAGCAACATCCATCACCTTCGGCTTGGATTTGTATCGGAGAAGACTCTTTCTCCACGAGGTAATTGGTCCAGGTATCATGGTATGTGTCATATTTGATCATTATAACCTTCAGATATATGCATCAAATTCTTTTCATTTCTGACAACTGCTTGGATCTTACATTAACCCACTTGACCATGGTTTGGGGGATTGACAGGGTACCCTAGCAAGTTTGTACCCATAGGTTTTGGTTAGCCACCAGGGGGGATTTTGAAGGGCCGTCTTCTGCTCCCATCATATCATCACTCTTACATCTTATCTCCCACTCATCTATCCCATTCCCCTAGTCCAGGCATTAGGAAGACATGTTTGTGGGGTTACACCTTATCTCATGGGAAGAAGGGGCTAAAGGCCCAGGAGGTAAAAATAGTTGGTAAGAGATAAAAGCCATAAAAAATAAAACCTAGAGATGCCTCGCCCAGCGATCCTCGAGAAGGCAATAAAAAGCCTCTCAACAAGAAACAAGAGGGACCCGAAGAAAAATGACAAAACAAGACCTAGCCAAGAGGATGGGGGGTCTCATCATGAGCCAGCCCATTATGTTCATGGATACCTAGCAGTATGACATTGTCATTATCTGGTTACCACGCCAGGGAAGTGACCTTTGGTTGCATGGCCAAGGGAAAGGGGGTCTCATCACAAGCTAGCCTTATCATCTCTGTGAAAGTATTTGTGGGTAACACTGTCAGCTCTGGTCACCTCGCCAAGGTAGTGTCCTCTAGTTAGATCTTGAAATAAAAATAAATAAACATTAATAAAGAAAAGAAATAATAAAGGCAATAAAGGGCTTGGAAAGAATTGCATCCATGACAAGTACAGCTCGCCTCCTACAAAGGCACCCACAGACAATATCACCCCTATCTTTCACTATGTTTGGACATCCTTGGACCACACCACCTCGTGTTACATGGCTTGGATGATATCCTCTCGAAACTTTCCTTTTCTTATGGATGCTAGCCCAATAGGGCATTTTGTCTTTTTCTTCGGCTTTGCATAGTAGGTCATTGTAATGTCTTTGAGCTATTGGATGATATGCTCGGGGTTTTATGCATGCATTTGATAAAATTAATGATGAAATATGATTGGCATTGCTATGATCCCTAGAACTAATGAGCCCATGGAGGGCAAAGGTTTTGATGTGCAGGACCATGCCCGACGGACGGGTACCAAGCGGACCGGTACACATGGGGAGATGATTAGTTCGAACCTCCATGGGGCTAAAGAGCCCATCAGATAGTTGTTGGGACTCCATCAGGGTCAAAGACAGGACACTGATTGGTCGAGCCTTTGCACGAGAGAAGAAGGAGGATGTTTTCATCCAGGACGCCTTGGCTGAGCCCAGCCCAGCGGGGTTGACCCACTACAGGTGGAATGTGTCCTTTCTGATGCCCCAAGATGTTATGTAGTAGCCATGACGTCACCTCCAATGTATGGCACCTTGAAAGATCATTTTGGCACGTGTGGCAGAGTTTGGAGACCCAGAGGGGGCCAACATTTGTCATCTAGTGTTGTATTTTTCCCTAAAAAGGGCCAACATCTCCCTCAAAAGGGCTTGACGTCTTGCTTATTGCTCATTTAGGGTTTTATTTGACAGTTTAATGTAAAACGGTATGATTTTTGGTTATTATCCTTATCGGCTATTTTTAATGACCTAATTTAATTAAAGGTCATGAGATACTATATATTGAGGATGTTTTTTCCTCATTTTGACATAGCATCACTCACTCTCCTAGTGAGGTCTGATTTTTGTGCCCTATTAGGGTTATTGGGTATTTTGAGGGAGGCGCACTTGTTTGGAGAGGAGATTTTTGGCAATTTATGGTATTTTTCTTGAAGGAAGGTTTACAACTAGGGTTTGCATGTTATTTTCTTGATGATTTGTAAGTATTTTTCTGCAAAAATTCTTGATTGAATGGTTGTAGTTTAATTTCTTGCATTCTATTTATATCTATACATTGTTGAATCAATACCCTAGGGGACAAACACACAAGTAGGTTGTTGTCTCATGTCCCCTGATAGAAAAACCTTTTAAGCCATTGAAGAAGAAGAAGAGAGCCTAGTCATTGCTACATTCATCCTATCTTCTTCCCTTAAGCTAGCCATACTTTTAATTTTCAAGAGAAAGAGGACGTCCTAGGCCTAGGTTATCTACACCTAGGGTCGTTTTTCTTTTAGGGTTTGATGAAAGAGCCTTGCCTTTGCAACACTCTCCCTCTTTAAACTCTCTTGTCTTGATTTTGTTTGTCTTTGAGCTAGCCATTTGCCGAGAAGGAGGAGAGAGCACGAGGCCTTGCTTAAGCAACACCGGAGTGAGACTCTCTCCCCTAGGGTTCTGTTTTCAAAGCCCTACCATTGCAACACTTTGAAACCTTTCCCTCTTTTCCTTTAAATCTCGTACTTTTCAACTTGTGCATCTTCATCTTTTGACTCCATAACCCTAGGCACTGATCTTTAGCCTCCAACTTTGAAGTGAAAGTGATTGAAACAACTCTTAAAACTTTGAATTTTGAAAAACTAACTAACAAACTAACCTAATTAAGGCTGACGTTATAGTTGTTTATCTCATCTTCATGTAGCAAAAGTTGAATATAAGCAATTAAGTGATGATTTGAAGCATTTATTGAGCAAATCGTTGATTGGATACATTGTTAGCTTGATCATCTTGATAGATAGCTAATTGACATAACGTTGACTTCATTTTGTATATATTTCTTTGCATTGCTTATTAAATGGTATTAGATAGTTATTGAAGTACTAACCCTTTGAGTTATAGCCTGCATATATATATTGTATTGCTCTTGTCTTGTTCCGGGCAGGTGTTTTCAATTGGGCATACACTTCATTATTGGTTATTTAGCCGGACTATCTGACCTAGGTGGTAACCTGTGAGGAGGAAACTTTAACCTCTTCGAAACCCCAGGTTTTCAAGGATGTCTCCCCTGGGCTGACCTCCCTAAATAGAAAGAACCTCCCCATTGAGGTGACATTGGGTGGGGAAGGTTCTTGTTATGCCAGTTTGATCTCTATCCTTTAGCCTTTGACCTAAACTACAAATTGTGCTATAACATCTTGGCGTCGTTGTTGGGGAATCACTGAGTCAATCTTCCTCAACAACAAATCTTTTGGTAAGCCTTGCCTCAAATACGTTTCTCTTACAAGCTTACCTGGTGACTCCATTAGGCTTTTATTCCCCTTTTCTTTGGTATTTTTAGGAAAACTATCTGGCGACTCCACTAATATTTCTTAGGGTGCCACATTACTTTCTGTGATATTTTCAAGTTATGGGATCATGGCACACTGGGAACAAATGTATCCAAGTATTGATTTCAAAAGTGTTCAAGGATACCCAAGTTACTTTGATACAAAATGGCTAGACAACTCTCCAACATTTTTGGGCCTCCTAGCTCCTCACATAATAAGTTTTTTGGAGTATTTGAGTGAGATAAAGTTGGGAGGAGAGGATGCTCTTATAAAATATTTTTTTCTCACCCTGCCATATTACTTACAAAATCGTTTTAAGAGTTGTTGCAAGGACAGGGGTATATCATCTTTCATACACCTCATCAGTAGGTTTATAGACCTTACTAAGCCAGATTGCCAAACGTATGAAGATGTCCTTCAAAACCTCATGGTAACCTTACACCACAAAGGATTCACCACTGAGGTTGTAGAAGATCTCAGGAGAGCTTATCGTGATCAATACCAAGAATCCTCTGATATAAGATACGAGGTTTATGAAGACCATTATCAACCCCTTGAAGAGGAGCAAGACCTCTCCCATAATCCAATAGAATGCAATGAAGAGATAACCAGAGATGTGAATTATGAGGATGAAGCACCAGTAATCGCTCCTCAGTCTGATGAAGCTCTCCAAGATCCTGTCCCTCCTGCACAAGATGAAGAGAATGAGGTAATTCATTTTCATTCTTTTGATGACACCTTGTTCTATGACTCGGAGAATGAAGAAGGAATGGAACCCTTGGACAAGCTAGATCCCCTATGTCTCAAGACTGAATATGTAGAGGCAGATCTTCCACCTGATGAAGCTATCCAAATACTTGAAGCTCTTGCACAAGAAGGATTAAGCGAGGTAAATTATTCCCCCTTCCAAGTTTTTAGTAATTCTTTACCTTATGACACAGAGAGTACAGAAGTATTGGATGTTTTGACTCCTCCATGTTATGATATTGATGTTGACATAGCTGATTTTGACGAGTTCATACATGTTGGGAGACGTCAGTGGGATGCGGTTAGTTACGATGTGGATCCCATATATGATATAAAGAGTCATCTCCAAGTGTTGCCTTTGCAATTATCACATCTAGCTCTTGACCAGTGGCAACATGGAGATGAGATTTTTGTTGGCTCTCCACAAACACCCAAGGTTGACCGAGTACAGTATTTGCCTAATGATTTTCGGTCTTACCTTGAGGCCTTTGACGAGTACTTCTTAGAGCACTTAGATTTACCCTATGAAGATGACTATCAACCACCACTATGCTCGAATTTTGATAGGAGTAAAAACATTGTTTGCCTGAAGAAGGATTCTCATGATCTTTCTCTCCAACTACCTGTTATTACTTTGTCGTGCTTTTCCATTAAAGTTGTAGTTGGGAAGTATACTTTAAACATCGAGTTTCCTCTTAGGCAAATCCTAGAATCCAAGGGGTGGTTGGGTACTGCAAGTTTGAGTCAATTATCCAAGTTTCCCTTGATAGCTTGACATTCGTCTGTTAGACCTCTATCAATCCCTTCCTTGAATTCAGAGTGTGAAAATGTCCTAGGTAGCCAGTTTGCAGGCCCTTTGAGTCATTTTTTTGAACCTTTCATTTTTCATGAACTTTTCTTGAAGTGGATTGAGTACTTTCCTCAGAAATGGACTTGGCAGGATTTTATCCCTCCCACCCACCTCCATGAGTTAGACTTTGAGATTCCTTATGTTATGATACATGTTCTAACCCATGTTATTTTTGTGCTTAGCTTATCACTATTTTGGTTTATGATGAAGCACAAAGGCGGGTATCAAGGAACATTGTTGGATTGGCTTTACTGGTTGTTTGACTACACCAACGTCCAGCTAACAGGTAAGTACAGGTAACTATTTCACTCTATATTTACAGCTATGATTGCTTTATATACATATATATATTGTGGGGTGGCAATGTTGGCAATTTCAGCTATCATAAAGAAAATCAGCGTATACTTGTCATTGATGGCAAGAATGTGTGGTCGCAGTGATGAAAATAGCATTGAATAATAGCGCAATAATAATCGAGAGGAGAAGAGACAGTGATCGTTGGATCCCATCCTAATTTCCCGAAAGAACCAGGACCGTCAGATCTGTAGAAGCTGCGAGAGAGATAAATTCATCGGAGAATCGGGGATCGCGAGTTCAAAGTGC